>JAVJIF010000440.1:0-120106 GCA_038442645.1 Agave tequilana
TTTTCTTGTTTTGCTCAGGATGAGCAAAAGATAAGTGTGGGGGTGTGATTAGTCTATAGTTCTGCATTATTATTCGCATTTCCCTACTGATTTATGAATAAAATTCAGTCTAAACCGTGTTTTGGTCTCTCTTGCAGATATCAAGACAAGGAGGGCAAAAGGTAATAAGAGTTTAATTAAACCCATTTTCAGGTAATTAAATCCGTATTTCTTGGAGGCCAAGTAAGAGATCTTCTAGCACATACATTGAACCTAGACCCTTGCGTACGTCAGACGAATATTCGACAAAACCACCCGAATCTAGCATATCTGGAAGGTCCCCAAAGCGTAACGAACCCACGTACCAAAACAGGGACCTGAGTCTTGGTATTACCGCGGAAACGATGGCCACGTTTCCGCGGCCCTATGGTGGGTCCACGCGTCGATTTTCAACGCGTGGCCTCGTCTCGTCATTTGGAACTTTCTTTTGCTATAAATACTATAGGGTTTGGCTGAAACGTAAGCAGATTTGGAATTAGGCTAGGTTTTCTCTCTTCTAGTTGTAGATTAGGATTTTCTTCTCTTTTATTTTGTATTTTCATTTCCTTTTAGATCTTTTAGTGGGGCAGAGAGATTCAGAGAGAGAGAGAGAGATATTGATGTAAGAGATGGTGACAATCTATATAAAGGTGCCTTCTTTCTTCTCGATTGTAATCTTCTCCATCTTCTACATGATGCTTAACTAGATTTTCTTCTCATGGTAACTAACTACTAACCACTAACTAGCTAACCACTTACTTTATAATCCACATGAATCTAGTAGCATCTACAAGGCCTTGCTCTTGACAGAGCCATTGATAGCTCATGATGATGGCTTCTAACATCTAATTTGCTAACTTGCTAACCAAGCTAACTCTCTTATCTCATGCTTGCTTCTAATAGTTTTGATGATCTAATGTTTGTATTAGCTTGCTCTTGATGCAAGTTTGAATGTGAAGAACAATCTTATGTGCCATGCTTTGTATCGTCTCTTGAAGCCAAGGATTAGTGATGGCCAAGGATCTATGTGAGGCAACTATCACTAAGAGGTTAGCATGTTAGTGGAGTAATTAGTAGTTAGAAACCATGAGATTTCTTTCATAGTATTCTCCTTTCATTTTATTTTGTTTTAAAAATTGATTTCAAAACTCTTCTTTTATCTTTTCATCGTTGTTTTCACCATCTTCTTTGCTCACCTTTATTTTCGTTTTCTTTACTAAAAGCTTCATCTTCTTTTCTATCTTGTTTTCCAACCACTTATCTTTTATTTTCACATCGCCAATTTCATCGCCTTCTCCCCTATCACCTATGGATTTTATTTCTTTTTCTTTTTCTCATTCTTTAACAAAGAAGAACTTGTTAACAACTGATGTGAACATAAACTATTAATGCTCCTATCACCTCCCGTCCCTGTGGATTTGACCCGTTGAGCCAATGCTATAACGGAAGTATCGAGGGAACATTAGCACACTTGCTTTTACACTGGTTTCATAAAACACACATTAAAGTACCGGTTTTCACCCGATCAATCAGCAACTGAGAGAATCCACAAGGTCCAAGCTCCGGGATCTGGACATGAGAATCCAGGGGAGACAAAACTGCCCAATGAGTTGTGTGGTGAATGCCAAGTGGCGTGCAGGGATAAGCACACGTGTATCAATAAATTCGAATTAAAAAAGAACATGTATGTTGACACTTTAAAAAGACAAGATTCCTGACTGGCCTGAACAATGACTAACTTGTTGACATTTACAAAAGACAGTGGCAGACAAGCTGACGATCAGTTTTTACCTATCTCCGAGGGACAAACCAGCGACTTGGACTCTACTGATCCAGTGAAGCAGACAGTGAGCCCAAATTGTCTTTGAAGACACCTAAGCAGGTCTAAGATGCTAGGTTAGCTCAACACTTAGTATCACATGAGCCTGAGGGATAACCTCACCTGAGAGGCTAAGTTTGTCTAACTTCGCCTTGAAGCTATTCAAAGCTCTATCAGTGAGCTAACTTACAGCTTCGCCTGAAGTGCTCAGTTAACTCCGTAGAGAGTTAGCTTTGCTCGAAGCCACACGCAACCGCACAGAAGGATGTTTGGTAGCTTCGTCACAAATGTTTATCCAGCTCCGCTGAAGAGCTTTCTTCTGACTTCGCCAGATGCTCCTTCTAGCTCCGCCGCGAGCTCGACGCGGCAGCTCCACTGCGGGACTGTTATGGTCAACTTTGACCAAGCAAATCTCCAGATGAGATCAAATCTATTCAAGATCAAATCTAATCGAGATTAAATCTGGTAGTTGTTTACCATAATCTCTTGACTCTCCTAAAACAAGTAAGAGGATCAGGGGAGATCTTGAGATCTTTCAGTTATTTGGAAAGAATCAAAACAGATCAGGAGATTGACGCTAACTGCTATTCCTATCTTCGCAGAAGCTGATTCTAGCCTCGCAGTAAGGCTACTTTCCAGATTTAAACAGATTGACTCAATCTGTTTCCAGATTTTCAAGGGACAATTATACCCTGCTCTCCCTATAAATAGCCCACCAGGGTACACAGAGACACACATGCGCACACGCAGAGGCACGCACAGAGAGAGACGGCTAAACATAGACCTATTCTCTTATTTCCAAGAATTCAGAGAAC
Source organism: Agave tequilana (assembly GCA_038442645.1). Classification (NCBI taxonomy): domain Eukaryota; kingdom Viridiplantae; phylum Streptophyta; class Magnoliopsida; order Asparagales; family Asparagaceae; genus Agave; species Agave tequilana. The sequence continues at coordinate 2,653 of JAVJIF010000440.1, forward strand.
TGCTTATCTAATCAGGGTGCTGATACCCTAAGATCTTCCTCTCAAGGAATCTCCGGAACCAGGCGAGTAGGAATTCCCAAGTGGAGGCAATTTGAGAAGTAATAAGAGGGTTCTACCAACCTTCTGTTCTCCGATTCCCTGAAACAGGCGAGAAGGGAATCCCATCGATCGCATCGTCAAAAGGACAAAGTGGTCGCACGCTGACCAGACTCCTATCGGCACACTTCTCCAGAATCTCAGAGGAGATCTACTTGTAATCTTTTTAGAATACTTGTAATTTAGCTCCTCGACCCCTTTTTGTAAGTTTTCCTCTTTGCAAAATCAATGGAAACAAGATGGCGACTCCGCTGGGGATCGAATTCTCTACTGTTGAGAATCAAGTGTCGCAATGCGACGAATAGACCTTCGGGTCTACTTCTGAATTCAAGGAAGCCGGTGTAGCCAGAGCCCTCTGGCTAAATCTTCGAAGCAAGTCTCTGTGGAGACAGTTGAGGCTCTCTGCGAGCCTACCATGGTCCTCTGGCGCAACAAGGAAGCAGGCCCGCAATGCAAGGGTCAGAACCTTGAGCCTGTTACCTTCGAAAACCTAGTCGTTCATTTCGACCAAGGAAAGTTCGAAGAACTCCTCTCTGGGGGTGGTCTAATGCTCCATATACGAAAGCATAGAAAGGTCTCGATGGCCAAGGTTTCAGAGCAGACACCGAAGCAGAATCCTTCCAACACCTCCCAGCCTCGCGTGTGGCTAGTCAGGTTTCCTATGACCCTAAGTCTCCTCTTCCAAAGCAGATGTGGAGGCCAAAGCAGAAGGCTCTGTATGAAGTCTCAGGCGTAGCTACGCCACAAGTTCGTCTCTCTCACGAAGAAAAGGCAAGATGCCTGCATGCTTCGTTGAGACTGTCAGCCGCGAAGTTACGACGGCGACTATGCCTTCGCCTAATTCAGGAGCAGTAACTCCTCGCGCCAGCCTCGTTCTTATGAGCGAAGCTACAAATGGTGTGCCAACCACAGTACCTCAGGGTACGCATGAAGTTCGCACCCGCGAAGCTGGAACCAAAGCACCACAATATGCTTCGTTCCCTAGTTCTTCCAGTATTAAGCTCGCTCTTCGCAGCGAAGCTAAGGGATTGCCCCTAAGTGCTGATAGCGGTGCTTATGCAGCTTCAGTGCCCAGGGAATTTCCAAAGCTTTTAGCCGCAAATTTAGAGCCAAAGCTCCATCTAGGGCTAATCACCTTTGCAGCAACATAGCAGATAAATTACCACAGCGTGCTTCGCTCCCCAATTCATCAAACACTAAGCTCGCCCTTCGCAGCGGAGCTAAGAGATCGTCCCTAAGTGTTGACAGTGGTGCTTATGCAACTTCAGCACCCAAGGACATTCCCAAGGTTCTTAGCCGTGAAGTTAGAGCTAAGGCACTATTTAGTGCTAATTCCTCTACAGTGATGAAAAGAACAGGGCATCATTCTATGCGCAATCCAATAGAGCCTCTGTGCTAGATCGTTTAGGCCCAATTGGGTCTGACATGCGAGAATTCTTGACAAGCAAACGGAAGTCGAAAGTCTTTCCAAACTTCTCCCTCCTGTTGTCAACAAGTGGGATGTCAGTTGGTGATAGTCCACTCAGTCCATTGTCGGCTAGGACCAATCCCCGCCACTCCTCTAGCCCGACGATCAGTTTTTGATCGACTGTCGGTGCAAGCTCCGGTAAACATCGCAAAAGGAACATATCGCAAGATCTGCCCTCTGCATCCGTTAACATGATCGAAAGGGGACGAGAGCTGCGTAGGGGCAGACGAGTGTCGTACGACACTCCCTATAGGTCTCCAGATCCAGATTATAGCCCAGGCCTTGGCGAAGTCTTGGTACATGGAGAGGGTGTCTTCCGGAACACCAGATCTAGGGTTGCAATACCCTACAGTTATGAACATCCATCTTCCTCAACTGCAGTAACCTCATCAGAACTAATGAAAGGATTAGTCCAATGGTCTGATTAAGAGGACGAAGAACAGTGGGCATGCCTCTTCGGCAATAGTCATCTCGTACGAACGAATAGAGTATCAGTGAATATGACTAATAACGGTAATGATGACCTTCGTCGATGGTTGGAAGCTCAGGAGCGAACTTCCAAAACCCAACAAGAAGCTTTGGACAACATTCAACAGATGCTCGCTCAACTCCTTAATAACCGGAATAACAATGATACCGGGAGTAACCATGATGAGGAAGAACATCTTAGCAATGAACAACCAAAGACGGAGAAGTCAAAGGAGAGTTCTTCTTTAGACGCTAAAGTTCTTAAGGGCATCCAGGCTCATATCGCGTCCCTAACTTAAAGGGATGAGCTAAAGAAAGTAGGGACAGTCCGTCCTTACCCGCTGGAATGGGATTCAGTACCATATCCACCAAAGTTCAAACCACCAACGTTACATACGTAAGATGGTAAGAGCTCGCCAACCAGCACATCTACTGTTTCCGGTCTCAGGCCGGTAATGTTATAGACAATGATGCTATCATGGCTAGACTGTTTATTGGCACCTTAAAAGGGGTAGCATTCGACTGGTTCCAAAGTTTCCCTCCGGGCTTTGTCAATTCTTGGATCGACCTGGAAACCTGATTTCTTTCTCGTTTCTATGAGGATGATACCGAGGTAACCATGGACAAACTCCTCTCTACCGTACAGAAGAAGGCGAATCTGTCCATGACTACATTGAGCGGTTCAAAAACTTGTCTCTGATGTGCCCAGCAGGGATGCCATTACCCATGCTCTTACAGACATGCAGGCATAACTTCTTAGACCAAGTAGAAATTCGTATGGGGGCTGTCAAAGCCCATACTTAGAAAGAACTGGTCGAGCAAGCTGAGATAGCCGAAAAGTCGGCTAAAAATTTGAACCATCCACCCCTAAAGGCAAATGGGGTATGAGTAATAAAGGACGTGGCGACATGGCACAGTCTTCTCGAGCCAAAGGAAAGAGACTATGTCCGTCGAATTATCAGGGGATGTTCAATCGAAGGCCAAGAAGAGCAGCTTCAATAATTAGGAGTCTAAGTTTCCTCCGAAGCAGTACTCCTTCAAAGACGATCAGGTGGTCACAATATTTTATTTACTCCATAAGAGAATAAATTGAAGCTGCCGATGCTCGGCGTCCTAATGAAATAGGACGCACGAACGATCCCAAATATTGTCTCTTTCACAGGATGATTCATCATCCTACCGATAAGTGCTTTGTCCTCAAGGACAGAATTCAAGCCCTAGTCGACGCCGGAGTCCTGAAACTGAAGTCAGAGCAAAAGAAAGTCACTGCAAACATGGTGACCCTCGAGTTCGGCAAAACCCCAAAGGTCACAGTTCCTGACGGGACCTTTCCGATCCTGCACCACGACTGGAAGTCAAATATCCTGCAGTTAAAACTCAAGATAATAAGGGTCTGGTTCCCTTGACACTGCAGACAGGGAAAATCAAGTGGATACACCCGGACCTTGTCCAAGACGAACAATGGGATTCAAAAAAGTCCAAGTCGAAGGGCAAATCTTGCAATGTCGTCTCCATCCTGCCTGATGACGGCAACCTCACAGCAGCTTCTCTCAGTGATTCTGAAGGAGAAAAGCACGCTTGCATAACGCGAGCTGATGTACCTCAGCCAACAGGTACTCGATCCAAAAAATCATACTTAAAACAGTATTAGAAAGCTACTGACGAGACATAACAAAAGACGACGTTAGTACAAGTACCAACACTCGCTTCAGTTCCAATCAAGGCAAAGGAGAAGCCAAGGAAGTGTGGTTCGATCATGTTCTGAAGAAACCTTCAGGCCCACGGCTTGACACGCCATTTCGTTTTGACATATTGGCCCAGCTGGCTAATATCCCGGCTCGTATTACTGAAATCACCTAGAGGGGGGGGGGTGAATATGTGATATGCTAATCTATAAACTAAATGCGCTAAATGCGAAAGCTTAAAAACTATTTGCAACACACTTAGTACAACTCACAAGTGTAGCCGAATTCCCCGTGAAGGGCTCTGGACTAACTCCTCTTGATTCCCCTAGATATGGGTTGAGGTGCTATATGAAGCTCTTGTGGTTAAGTACAAGTGAGGAACACACAAACAAGCCAAGCATATAAGGATGATAAGCAATATGAAATAATGCAAGGCAACACAAGCAATATGAATGATATGAATGAAGAATGATGCTTTGCACAAATGAAAGAGAGAGAGAGTTAGAGACAAGTGGATCAAACACAAACACAATGATATGTTCCGAGGTTCGAGCCCCTAGCTCTACGTCCCCGCCTTCACCGAGAAGGATTTCTAATCCACTATACTCCCACCGAGGGAACCTCCACCGAGGAGGATTTGTTACAACACTAGGAGTACCGAACTCCTCTCTCAAACACCGCCTCACAACCGAGGGGTAGGCCCGTAGCCAAACAACAACCACAAACACCTCTACCGAAGAGGGTTACAAACACCAACTCCACCTCTCACTAGAGGGAGCAAACCAATCACCCGATAAACCTCTACCAAAGAGGGATACAACAAGAGCAAGGGTGTTTACAATAAGTGGTTTCTTTCAACCACACACAATCTCTCTTTTTCCACTAAACAAGATCCTAATAGAATAGGATAGATGATAGCTCAAGTGTTAAAAAACTAGGTGTTTGGAAAACAAGAACTCAAAGAAAACACTTGGGAAAACTCTTTGTAAATGATAGAATTGAAGAACAAAACAAATCTCCCAAATTTCTATTTTCTTCGATTTTCCCAACCCTAAAACACAAAACCAATTTGGAAGTTAAAAGCCCAAAAACACTTTTGAAAACTTGTTTTAAACACTAGATAAACTCTGAAATTTTTCTTGTTAAAAGTCTTATCAAAACACCCCAAGAGATGGGGTATTTATAGCCCCATTAGAAAACTAGCCGTTAGGCTGATCTGTCAGCCTGACAGGCTGGCGGTCGGCCAGCCGGTCGACCGTCAACGGTCAGAAATATGACCGTTGGGCAAACTCGATCGACCGCACGGCCGACCGCCCAGATACAGAGAGCAGACTTCTCTACTCCGGTCGGCCGACAGGCCGACCGCCCAGATACAGAGAGCAAGGTTCTCTGATCCGGTCGGCCGACCAGCCGACCGGCCCTGTGTCTGCCAGACGTGCACAAGTCTGTGCACGTCGGTCGACCGTTGCGGTCGACCGGCCCATGGTGCGGTCGACCGTACGGTCGACTGACCTGGCCTGATAGTCAGGTCTGAGTCAGAAACTGGGTCAGAAAAACAGTTTAAAAAATCTTGTAAAAATACCCAAAAATAGTTTTATCATTTTGCATTGATACATAAACATGTGATAAAAGTTTAGCTCAAATATCAAGCATATGAAACTATTTTTGTGTCTTATCATTTTTACCAAAAACCAAAACTTGTATTTTATCAAACTTGACTTTTTCAAAACATGAATAGGAAAGTCAAAATAAGTTTGTTTAAAAGTTAAGCATGCATGTATAGAAAGGAACTACTATACATAAACCAATTAAACTTGTTTTGATCAACTATTCATGAAAACCAATATCAAAACCAAAACGTGTGTGTATTGTGCACCTGAGCATATCAACTATACTAAGCTTTACAAATTGGATCTAAACACACTAAACTCTATGATACCTAAGTCTTCTTGACGATCTTCATCTTTAAGTTGACTCGGTCCAAACACCGTGATCCAACGAGCATGGCTATGTATGATCTTGACGCTCGGGCTCGGGAATCACCAAGTGAAGGCTTCCAAACTCCTCTTTTTGAAGCAATCACCAACTAATATCTTGTTTAATAATCTGAAACTAAAATCACAAGATTATTAGTAAACATAACTACATGAGTTAATCATCATCAAAATTAGGGTGGAAGATCTTCGGGCGAACAATCTCCCCTTTTTTGATGTTGACAAAACTCATGGAGTTATATATGCATGGATTAAAGTTAAGCTTCAAAGAAGCTCCCCCTTAACTCATGCATAAACACATAAACATAAATATGCAATGAATATGAAACATGAAACATGCATAGATATGCATAAACAATAAATGGTTCTAGATACCAATGAAATGTTCAAAACAAAACATGCTCTAGATACCATTAAAATAAAACTAAATTAAACTTAAACTTAATATATGCAAAACATAAATATGCATATATAAACCATGTACCAATCATGCATATTAAAAACATCTTCTCTATATATGCATGTTAAACTCTCAAATAATTCTCCCCCTTTTTGTCAATCATCAACAAAGGGTAAACAATCAAAACAAAACAAAATTTTCTCCCCCTTTTTGTTTGAAACAATGAATCAACAAAAGGTTAATAAAAACAATGTTCTCCCCCTTTTTGTCTAAAAACAAAAAACAAAAAAACAAATAGGGGTGACAATCAATTAAGGTATTATTTGAAAATATGTCAAAGTAGCATCTTGATACCAATTGAAAGTAAACATAGATCAATAAATAAATGGTATATGCTATATACATTCATGAAGAGGAAGACGTTAAGTTAACTTCCCTACACACATGCATTACATGAAGAAGGGATGACAAGCCCTAACTCACATAACACATGATATGTAATGCATAAGAGGAGATGTGAAGCTCCCCCTACACACGTGTATCACATAAAGAAGAGATGTCAAGCTCCTCAATACAAGATACACTCAACATGAATCTATATGTAGAAGAGATGTTAAGCTCTCCTTACATATAGGCAATACAAATCAAAACTTTTTGAATATTTTCTTTAAACAAAATTTTGAGATACCAATTTTTTAAAACATTCAAATAAACATCTTGATATCAATTGAAATTATTATTCTTTTTAAGTATATGATATCAATTTAAACTTTTTATTTTCTATCATAAAGTAAGGGAGTGGAAATACAAATACCAATTGAAATATGAAAATCGAATTTTCTCCCCTTTATGAAATACTAACAAAACACATGCATAAGCTTGTTTAAGAAACCAATTGAAAATTGAATCAATTGAAACAAAATTGAAGCTCAAGCTTAGCATAAACAAAATATATATGTATGAAAAATTTAATACCAATCGAAATTGATACTATTGGAATTGAAAACATACATACATATAAACATATATGAGTATACACGAAAGGTCAAAATTGATACCAATTGAAAGAATTCAATGATACCAATTGAAACAACAATAATATCAAAGTATATCTCATATTTCCTACCACCCAATCATGTTCAAGTTTAAAATGATTTTCATTATAAAGCATACATGAGCATGATCGCTCATCCATCCGCCCGTGGATGGTAGGGGTTTTCAAAAATAGATTTGAAGATTTTTGTATGTTTGAAAATCACTACCATAATGAAGAATACGAACTAGTTAAATGAAAAGTTTTGTTAACTAGTACGAAATCCTTCAAGCGAGGAATAAAATAAAAATATTTTTCAAAAAATATGAAATTCACAAAATAGCTAACACTCATAATCAATGAAGCATAAATATAACTCATGAAAACAAACCATGAGTAAACAAGAAATGTGAGTGTACAAATAAAATGTGAAGAACATGATCATGAAAGTATTCAATTAAGCTCAATATTCCTTGAAACATGAAAACCATCAAAACTTATTTAATCTTCAAGGTATATGTATGTCCTATACAAACTAAAGTATACATACATATCCAAACACAACGAGTCCACAAAGATATATGCATGAAGGCACGTGGCTCAAAGGATGTATATGTATAACAATAATTTGGATAAAATGGACATATACATGAAGTTTAAACATTAATACATGAAAAACATGAATAACTAAATTTTCATTAAACCAAATTTCTTTTCAAGGTATATGTATGATTTGTCAACACAAGAAGTATACATACATATCCCCAAACACAATTGAGTCCATAAATAAAGATTTACATGAAAGGCAATGACTCAAGGTGTATACATGTATATCTTAAAGTTTGGCAAAATAGACATATACACGAAACAAAACACATGATCATAAAACAAAACCAAAATGGGAATACAAGTTTAAAATGCATGGATCATCAAAACTAGACTATACAAGCACATCTAATGGGTTCAAATAAGCATTCAAACACAAACATATATGATTTATTTGTGGCCCACTATATGCACAAATATATACCTAGTCTTAATGAAAACTAACATTTAAACATATATTCAAATCATGAAGCATCAAACGGGATATGAATAAACATGATAAACATAAACATGATTATTATGTAAATCCACATGTTATTAAACCTATGATAGACATGATAGCTAAACAAAGGTGAGAACACTAAATATGGGTCCATATAAGCATGGGTGTCTCAAAGGCTATACATGCATGTCAAGGGTCTAATAATCATGGCATTTACACAATAATCTACAAACATCAAAACATGCTATAAACAATGAATATGAAAAGCATGTAAACAATAATTAGGAGTTAGGAATCGTTACCAAAACCTAAAAGGCAACTTTCCTTGTCTCCAAACATGGTGGTCCTTTCCACCAAACATCCCTTGAAAGTGATGCATCCAATTGGTTCTCTTTTAAGCACGGAACGCATCCACTCCAAGGTAGCGCTACTCTCACGTCATGTGAGAGCCCACACCTACATCATAAACAATATGGGTGGTCTTTGGTACCCATAATCTTTTGGGTCCATGGGAGTTAGTACCTTCTCTAACCCAAACAAACTTATTTGCTAAATTTGAAGTATGTAATCTATCATAACAAAATTTAGCAAGGTGGCCCTTACGTCCACAATGTGTACAAGTGTACACATGAGCATACAACGTGTGATGGTGTCCGTGGGTAGCATGTGTATGCTGTGGAGGGTGTGCATGAATAGATGGAACTTGTTTCTTTCGAAACAAAGATTCCAAACGTGTATGACCCACTACACATTGGCTCAAAGTGGAGCCCAAACAATCAACACTCTTCTTAAGCATGGATTTATCATTGTTGATCAAAGAAGAAGTGTGGCATGCAATAGGTGAAATGTGTGAAACTACCCTAGCATGGCAAACATGTGCATCAATCTTATTTTATAAAACAACATTTTTCCTAAACACACATCTAAATCATTTGAAATAAAAATAATTTATTTTTCAAAGCAACATTCTCTTTTAAAACAAAATCAACTTTTGAAGACAAATTTTCATTTTTCTTCAAAATTGATTCACAATCATTTTTAGATTTTAAAATTTATTTTCTTTAATGCAAGTTCAAGTTGAGATTTTAATAAATCCCTTTCATTCAAAATCTCATCTTTCTCTTGCAAAACAATGTCAAGTCTAGAATGCAAATTTTTATTTTCTTTATTAAGGCCTAGATTTTTCTTTTTCAAAATGTTATATTTTTCAATTAATTTCTCACAAACAATTGAAAGTTCTTCATTCAAGGCATGGGCATCAACAAAATCATTACATGAAGAACTAGCATCATCATTATCTAGTTGAGATTCCGATTGTACCTCAAGGGAGTCATTCCCTTGGATCATATAGCATTGAGACTCAGATTCTCCACTAGACTCCTCCTCTTGTTGGATTTGCAATTGAAGCTTGGAGGTGGCGGTGGTTGTCAACATATTCCACACTGCAAATGCGGAATCAAAGTTAGAAGCAAGTAAAAGATATTCTTTAGGAAGTGTGCTTCTAATAGCCTCAAGGGCTTGTGCATTGGCCCCTATATGCTTGCTATCACTAAGGTAGGATTCCTTGGTAATGGCAAGGTGAACCTTATAACCTAGGGTTTGTAAATAGATGGACATCCTAGTCTTCCAAACAAGAATGTTGGAAGGGTCAAATCTAAGTGGGGTCATGAAGTCCATGGTATAAACTATATGTGTGCAAACAAGCAAATGCAAACAAGATTAGCAAACAAGGATCTCACTCCTAGGATGTTAAGCCTAAGTATCAGGAGCGTAGGCTCTGATACCAATTGAAATCACCTAGAGGGGGGTGAATAGGTGATATGCTAATCTATAAACTAAATGCGCTAAATGCGAAAGCTTAAAAACTATTTGCAACACACTTAGTACAACTCACAAGTGTAGCCGAATTCCCCGTGAAGGGCTCTGGACTAACTCCTCTTGATTCCCCTAGATATGGGTTGAGGTGCTATATGAAGCTCTTGTGGTTAAGTACAAGTGAGGCACACACAAACAAGCCAAGCATATAAGGATGATAAGCAATATGAAATAATGCAAGCCAACACAAGCAATATGAATGATATGAATGAAGAATGATGCTTTGCACAAATGAAAGAGAGAGAGAGAGTTAGAGACAAGTGGATCAAACGCAAACACAATGATATGTTCCGAGGTTCGAGCCCCTAGTTCTACGTCCCCACCTTCACCGAGAAGGATTTCTAATCCACTATACTCCCACCGAGGGAACCTCCACCGAGGAGGATTTGTTACAACACTAGGAGTACCGAACTCCTCTCTCAAACACCGCCTCACAACCGAGGGGTAGGCCCGTAGCCAAACAACAACCACAAACACCTCTACCAAAGAGGGTTACAAACACCAACCCACCTCTCACTAGAGGGAGCAAACAAATCACCCAATAAACCTCTACCAAAGAGGGATACAACAAGAGCAAGGGTGTTTACAATAAGTGGTTTCTTTCAACCACACACAATCTCTCTTTTTCCACTAAACAAGATCCTAATAGAATAGGATAGATGATAGCTCAAGTGTGGAAAAACTAGGTGTTTGGAAAACAAGAACTCAAAGAAAACACTTGGGAAAACTCTTTGTAAATGATAGAATTGAAGAACAAACAAATCTCCCAAATTTCTATTTTCTTTGATTTTCCCAAACCCTAAAACAAAAAACCAATTTGGAAGTTAAAAGCCCAAAAACACTTTTGAAAACTTGTTTTAAACACTAGAGAAACTCTGGAATTTTTCTTGTTAAAAGTCTTATCAAAACACCCCAAGAGATGTGGTATTTATAGCCCCATCAGAAAACTAGCTGTTAGGCTGATCTGTCAGCCTGACAGGCTGGCGGTTGGCCAGCCGGTCGACCATCAACGGTCAGAAATATGAAACCTGACGCCAAGCCAGTCAAGCAGCAACAATGTCGGTTTCGTCCGAACATTATGGAGGCTATTGAAGTCGAAGTCCATAAGCTCATTGCATGCGGCTTCATACGGGAGGAACAACATCCAGATTGGGTTGCTAATATCGTTCCCGTCCTTAAGAAGAATGGAAAAATACGGATCTGCATCGACTACCGTGATCTTAATACAGCTTGTCCTAAAAATGAATTCCCACTGCCCATCACCGATGTCATGATTGACAATACCTGTGGATTCGAAAGAATGTCTTTCATGGACGGCTTTTCAGGGTACAATCAGATTAAGATGTATCCCGACGACGAGAAGCATACTTCGTTTCGAACACCATTGGGGGTATACTGCTACACTATGATGCCCTTCAGACTAAAGAACGTCAGAGCAACCTATCAGCGGGCAATGAACACAATTTTCCGCGATCATCTCTGAAAAATGGTAGAATGCTATGTCGACGACATTGCTGTCAAAAGCCGCTATAAGAATGACCATCTTCGTGACTTGAGAACAATGTTCGACATAATGCGGGCTCATCAGCTGAAGATGAATCTGACAAAATCCTTCTTGGGAGTTTTGAGTGACAAGTTCCTTGGGTTTATTGTTACATCAAAAGGAATTCATCTTGACCCAGACAAAGTCAAAGCCATTCAGAGCATGCATCTACCGAGGAATCTCAAAGAGCTTAGATGCTTGCAAGGTAGACTGGCTTATATTAGAAGACTCATTGCAAATCTCTCAGGCCGCTGTCAACCATTCACCCCTCATGAAAAAGGGTGTTTCCTTTGTATGGGATCAAGCTTGTCAGGAAGCTTACGAGGATATCAAGAGATATCTCACAAAACCTCCAGTCTTGGTAGCTCCCATATCAGGAAAACCATTCCTGCTTTATGTGAAAGCTATGGACCATTCTCTTGGTGCCCTGCTTGCTCAAAAAGACGACAATGGTCACGAACAGGCTATTTATTATCTGAGCAGGACTCTGATAGGGGCGGAATCTCGCTGTAATCCTATTGAGAAGGAATGCTTAGCTCTTGTCTTTGCAGTTCAGAAGACACGACATTATTTAGTCGGCCAGACCATACATGTCATTTTCAGAGTGAATCCTTTGCGTCTTCTTATGACGAAGCCATGATCATTGAATTCAAGATTAGCTAAGTGGGCGCTTCTTTTGTCTCAATATGTCATGCTCTTTATCCCTCAAAAGGCGGTTAAAGGCCAGGCCCTTGTAGAGTTCTTGGCTGCTCACCCGATTTCAGAAAACTCAAAACTTCATGAAGATATTCCAGATGAAGTCTTCGAATTCAATGTAACTTCAGAGAATGAAGTATGGTAGATGTTCTTTGATGGAGCATCACAAATAGGTCCTAAAGGTAGGATCATTGCCGGCGTGGGGGTTGTGTTTATCTCTCCGCAAAATCACGTCCTTCCTAGAGCATTTTCTCTGACGGAATCATGTTCCGACAATGTGGCAGAATACAATGCTCTACTCATTGGTCTTCAGCTCGCCCACGAAATGGGAGTACGCTACCTTGAAGCTTACGGTGATTCAAAACTGATTATCAATCAGGTTAAAGGCGAATATGAGGTCCGTCACGAGGATTTGGTACCCTATTATCATGCAGTCATCGAAATGGCTAATCTATTTGATGGCTTTTACATCGGGCACGTATCTTGATCTCAGAATACTAAGACGGATGCTCTTGCTGCATTAGCAATAACACTAGCCTTACCAGTCGACACCGAGTATCACCTTACATTGGCGACTCGACACTTTGTTTGCTCTAAACATATGTTAAGAACTAGAGAGGTCTATAATATCTCGACGGATCTTGAGCTGAGAGATTGGCGATTTCCTTTCATCGATTATGCTCTATATGGTCTGCTGCCGGACAATCCTAAAGAAGCGGCATCTATCAGACGAAGGTATCTCTGTTTTGACTATGATCCAACTCTGAAGACACTTTACCGTCGTTCATATGATCGTGTCCTCCTCCGTTGCCTTTCTAATTCAGAGGCGCAGGAAGTGCTTAAAGAAGCACACGACGGCATATGCGGAGCTTATCAGCCAAGTCCAAAACTCAAAGACAGATTGCATAGGCTTGGATATTATTGGCCAACCATGATAACCGATGCCATCCAATATGCACGAAGGTGTAAAGCATGCCAAATTCATGCAGACTTCATACATCAACCCTCAGATTTGCTCCATCCAACTGTTGCTTCATGGCCATCGAAGCATGGGGAATCGATGTCGTAGGGCCAATCAGCCCTTCTTCGACAAAAGGACACCGGTTTATCTTAGCAATAACCGATTACTTTTCAAAGTGGGCAGAAACTATTCCACTGGTTGAAGTCAAAACTTCTAACGTGGTTAATTTCATCAAACACCATGTCATCCACCGATTTGGTGTCCCTAGGCGGATCATTCATGATAACGGTCCTCAATTTGCAAGCTAGGTATTCTATCTGTTCTGTGATAAATACCGAATTCAGAATGTGGCTTCAACTGCTTATAATCCCGTCGCTAATAGCTTGGCGAAAGCATTCAACAAGACAATCATTAAGTTACTCAAAAAGTTCATCTCCTCGAATAAGCGAGATTGGAATAAGAAGCTTGGTGAATGTCTTTGGGCCTACCGAATCACGGTTCGGACCCCGACAGGCAATCGCCTTTTTCCTTGGTATACGGGTGTGAAGCAGTCATACCGTCAGAAATCCAGATGCCGTCATGGCGAGTCGCTTTAATGACTAAGATCACATCAGAGGATAATGATCGGTTGTGTCTTCAAGAGCTCGAAGCCCTAGATGAGAAGCGGTTACAAGCTCAGCAGCACATTGAGTTTTATCAAGCTCGGATCTCAAAAGCCTTCAATAAGAAAGTCAAACAAAGAGTCTTTCAGAAAGGAGATTTGGTTTTAGCCGTCAGACGACCAATGATCATGACGCACAAAATCAAAGGCAAATTTCAGCCCAAATGGGAGGGACCGTTTGTAATAGAAATAGTCTATTCAAACGGAGCATATCGCCTTATGACTTCAGATGGTGATTTACTCATGATGCCGATCAACGACAAGTTTTTAAATAAGTATTATCCTTGATAAGGATCCTTCTCATGATCAAGTTAACATTACATCTCTGATCAAGACCTTCAAATCCAAGATATGCAGAAGGAGCGCCCCTCTCTTCCTCCAAACGAGATCATACGATTGTAAACCGGTATAGAACCGATCGTACACTGGTTGTCTCAAAGAAGAATCAAGATTACGAATACAGTAACCAAATGATCCAACACCTTTAACGGTTAAGGATAGAAGAAAATGTTGGCCTTTAAGCACAACATAAGTCCTCGACAACTCATCATGCTGAGGGGAATAGCATGGCTAGCCTGACTCAAATGGTAGTTGGTAAAGGCATATCAAACCCGTTGACAGCTGAGGATTTGCTAAAAATCCTAAGGGACCTGTTCCCATTTGATTCCCTCTCCAAAGTCACTTACTAATTCTCATCCATAGAATGGTAAGACCACATATAAAGAATGACAGATCCACTCGAATTACTGTTATGTTGAAACACCTCTAACAGTAAATGAATCTCTCGGTCAAGTTAATACTACACTTCTGACCAAAATCGTTCATACCACGCATCCATTTCGTTGTTAAGTTAACATTAAACCTATGACAGTGATCTCCTCGATTTTCTCAGTGAAAACAAGACCTTTCCATGCTATGTTTAACACTACACCTCTGGCATCCATTTCGCTGTTAAGTTAACATTAAACCTATGACAGATCTCCTCGATTTTCGCAATGAAAACGAGACCTTTCCATGCTATGTTTAACACTACACCTTTGGCATCCATTTTGTTGTTAAGTTAACATTAAACTTATGACAGTGATCTCCTTGATTTTCGCAATGAAAACGAGACCTTTCTATGCTATGTTTAACACTACACCTCTGGCATCCATTTCGCTGTTAAGTTAACATTAAACCTATGATAGTGATCTCCTCGATTTTCGCAATGAAAACGAGATCTTTCCATGCTATGTTTAACACTATACCTCTGGCATGCATATCTTTTTGTCAAGTTAACATTACACCTCTGACAAATTGCTTTTCGAATTCCTACGAAGTTCTTTTTGTCACGTTAACATTACACCTCTGACATATGATCTTCTATGGAATTCATTTCCTAGATCCCCAGCAAGTTTCTGAGTCCCACTCAGTCTTTAGTGGGCTTCTCTGGTTGTCACGTTAACAATATACCTCTGACAATTTCTTCCAAATCCCATCCAAAATTTGAGCTTGGTGGCTTCTCAATCGGTTATGTCATTGCGACCTCTGAACCGGCAGATAGCCAAGTCTCATCTTTAGTCCGGCAAGGACTATCTCTTTGTCATCATGTCCAGTTCGTCATCTCTGAATGACAAATTTTGAGCTTGGTGGCTTCTCAATCGGTTATGTCATCGCGACCTCTGAACCGGCTGATAGCCAAGTCTCATCTTTCAGTCCGGCAAAGACTATTTCTTTGTCATTATATGACAAATTTTGAGCTTGGTGGCTTCTCAATCGGTTACGTCATTGCGACCTCTGAACCGGCAGATAGAAAGTCTCATCTTTCAGTCCGGCAAGGACTATTTCTTTGTCATTATATGATAAATTTTGAGCTTGGTGGTTTCTCAATCGGTTACGTCATTACGACCTCTGAACCAGCAGATAGCCAAGTCTCATCTTTCAGTCCGACAAGGACTATTTCTTTGTCATTATATGACAAATTTTGAGCTTGGTGGCTTCTCAATCGGTTACGTCATTGCGACCTCTGAACCGGCAGATAGCCAAGTCTCAACCTTTAGTCCAGTAAGGACTATTTTCTCAAATGTGTGATTAATTCTCTCAGCTTATCACTGCTGATTAGATTAGTCATATCATTATTCCGTTTCCTTTTAAGGGCTGCAATACAACTTGAAAGCAAGAATTCAGAAGATAAAACAAGTTGGAAATGCGACAGGGGAGTCAAATAAAATCACTTTTTATTGATTCCAAAAGAGGGATACATGAATGCACAGATTACAAGCTACAATGGTGCTTCATAGGACTTGATTTGTTCTTCAAGAGTGGCCAACCTAGTCTTTCTCTCTTCAGCAGCCCTGATAAGCGCCTGCGACCTCAACTCCGCCTCATTAAAGCTCGCTGTTTGGGCCAAACGAGCTTCAATTTCAACCAAGGTTGCCCTCTGTGCTAGCTCTTACCGCAAGACTTCGTCATTCTGGGCCTTAAGCTGCTCAAGCCGAGCAGTCTCTTCAAGACGCACTGGTTCAGCTTTGGACAAAAGGAGATTAGCCTTCCTGATCATTTCCTTGGCCTTTTCAATTTTATCCTCAGCGTCAAGAAGAGCACTCCTAGAAGCGTCTATGGCATCCCTGAGCTCTAGTTTCCTTGTCTCTGAGGATTTCAAATCAGAAGAAATTGCCTTAGCAGATTCTTGAGCGGCGTAATGAGCTTCATGCATCTGAGCAACAAGATGCGCAAGCTGTTCGTTAATTGAAGACTCCAGATCTGAATGGCTAAGACGGCGCCATTCGTCTACATCCCTCTCGAGTCTGTCCACTAGAAGCTCCAATATGGCGACCTGGTCGGATACTGTCAATGCTTCGGGAGAGGACCACCTTTAAAGCACAGAATGAGGTAGTCGAGCCCTTCAAGACCAAAGCAATGGATCGCTTCAAGCTCTTATAAAAGCTATCGACTAACTTAGCCACGAATTCATTATCGGCCTCAATTACTCCCGGTAGACTAGCAGCTCCTGAAGACAGAGCTTCTACTGCCTTCACTAGCATAACTATGGGGGAAATGATACAAGCACTCACTGCAACAACATAAGGGGTCGTCGGTGATCTCGGAGGAGTCCTCATTGAAACCAGTACACTAGCCACAACCGAAGTAGGGCTAATGACGATTTTCGGGAGAGCTGGCTCAACCACCAATGTTGGAGAAGTAGGACTGGTAATCACCTTCAGCTCCGCGCTTGGCAAGATTGGCGGCACTGGCGAAACTGATGGCATCTCACTCACCGATATAGTTGGAAGTGAGGTTGGTTCCATGACTACCGTTCCCTCAATTTCATTTCCTCTGGCTGGTTCGGGCTGATAGGAAGGCAGGCCGTGATACAAGGCATCCAACGCAGTAGCATCCGCCGCGGTCGAAGCACTTGCTTCACCTCTCATTCCCTCAGAAAGATTGGCTGGCTCCCTTGAGGTCAATGACCCAAAGGCGGAACACCTGTAGCAAGGTTCTGTTTAAGCAAGGTATGATCAATATCAGGGAAGAATTACTCACAAAAGGTCAAAGCACTACCAAAAGATGGTATCATCTCGACTGCCTTGGCCGCAGTCTCTCCCTGAAGTCCTTCAATAATGACTTTAGTCCTCTCAGGCTCCATTGGAAAATCTTTGGCAGAATCAACACGAACGGTCAGCCCGCCCTCGCTCGCGAACCCTCGGTGGTCCACCCAAAAGAGCTGGAGGCCATAGGGCTTCCTTTTGAAGTCCCAACACCCGAAGGACCTACATCGGCCACATCAGCTCCAGACTCCTTCAAGACGGCGAAATAGCCAGCCTCATCGCCTTCTCTAAGTGAACAGGGGATCATAATGCTCCCTCTGTTCTCCGGCAGCCTCAGCTCTCAGGTCTCTCACCGCCTCAGTTCCTGAATCATAAAGTAAACAATGAGCTGTCTGGAATACATAAGACTGTATTATAAGAACGGAGTTGATCATACCCGGGTCTGGAGCAGCTTTACCAGCAGTCTGCCTAGGAGCCGACAACCTGATGACTAATGGAGCAGGAGGAGGAGGCACTACAGATGATTCGCCCTCTACAATAACCATAGGAGTGCAGCGACGAGGCTTATCATGTGAATTTTTATTTCCTGCAAGTAGTTTTATTTAAAAAGTTTATAAACACTATTCACCCCTTCTAGTGTTTGTGTTGCTTGTTTATAGATCCTACATATTCCTCAACAATTTTAGCCTCGCACACATCAACATAATGGGGTTGCTGAGCGAAAACATAGACATCTTCTTGAGGTAATAAGGTCACTCTTACTTTCTGCGTCTGTTCTAAAATGTTATTAGACAAAAGCTGTGTTAACTGTACGTCTACTTATTAACATCACCCCTTCCCCTGTTACTGCTAATATATCCCCATACTCTCGCTTGCATGGGCAATCCTTTGATTATTCTCTTCTCTACACCTGTAATATTATGTAACTAGTTGATATAAGGACAATATTTAAATAAATAAATAAATAGAAAAGAAAACAACATGGAATAATATGGGTCATGTTTTTTTTGTATTAATATTTTATATAAAATCACTTTTATGAATAATTAATTCTTTATATAAAATTATTTTCTATAAGTCGTGTTAATTAATTATATGGGTCATACTTGGACAATTGCTACATGATGATAAGTATCCGACATGATTGACATTGTTCATATAGAAAGACACCATGATATAGGAAGTACAACATGAACCCTTGGACATAGGAACATGAACATGAACACGAAAGTTAAATGACATTGATAAATGCTTGCGTGAAGCATGTACTTGAAATTACTAGGGAAGTACATGGTGATTTTTATGGGCTTGGTAAGAACAATACCATATATCAACTTCTTTAAGAGTCAGCTGACTAAAAGTCTCCAACTGTGGTGAGGTCACTGTTGGCCCAAAGGCCTTCCACTCTAGTTTTGATGATGATTAACTCATGTAGTTATGAGTACTAATAATCTTGTGATTTTAGTTTCAGATCATTAATCAAGATATTAGTTGGTGGTTAGCTTCAACAAGATGATTTGGAAGCTATTCACATGGCGACTCAAGAGCCCGAGCGACAAAATGATATCTAGCACTCATTTGGAGTCAAGCTCGGTGAATCACGAAGTTTTGGATCGAGTAGGCTTGGAGACGGCGCTCTACAAGAAGACATCGTAGCATAGTTTTTAGTTTTGTGTTTAGATCCAAATTGTAAAGATTAGAATAGTATGATATGCTCAAGTGCACAACACACACGTTTCATGTTTTGATTTTCGGTTTTTGGTTTAACCGATCTTGGTTTGCTTGAATAGATATTATATCAAAACAAGTTTACATGGTTTAATGTGTATTAGATTTGTTCTATATACATGCATGCTTCAACTACTTAGACAAACTTACTTTGATATACCTATTCATGTGTTTTAGGTTTTGTGTTTTAACAAAACTTATTTTTGGAATTAAAGACAAAAACTATGATATATATATATATGTTTCATGTATATTGGATTTCTATCCATATGCATCATGCTTCATAGTGTTTAAATATCGTGTTTTTGTATTTGAAAGAGTTTTGGACAAAACGTATTTTCTATTCAAAATCCAAGTTTTAGAAAATACAATTTTTGGTAAAAATGATAAGACATAAAAATAGTTCAAATTGCATGATATTTGAGTTGAAATTTTCATCACATGTTTATATATCAATGCAAAATGTTAAAACTATTTTTGGGGATTTTTATAAGATTAACAAGAAGTTTTAAAATTATTTTCACCCTGTTTTTTCTGACCCAGAACAGTGGCTGACAGGCCAGGTCGATCGACCGCACGGTCGACCGAACCAAGGGCCGGTCGACCTAGCGGTCGACCGACGTGCACAGCCCTGTGCACGTCTGGCAGACACTCGGTACGGTAGACCGGCCGGTCGACCGGACCAGAGAGCAGTGCTCTCTGTTCTTTTCGGTCGACCGGGCGATCGACCGTCAGCTGCCAACGGTCAAAATGTGACCGTTGGCCGGTCGACCGAGCGGTCGACCGTTAGGCTATTTTTGGCAGAATCTACTGCCAACGGCTATATTTTTCTGGGGGCTATAAATACCCCATTAATGGCCAGTTTTCTCTAAGATTTTTTGTGCGAATTTTTCCTTACTCTCTGGTGTTTTCACAGCAATCAAAAGATGTTTTAGGATTTAAATTGAACAATCTATTTAGTGTTTTTGCTAGGGTTTGGAAGATCAAAGAAAAGGGTTTTTTGGAAAAGAGTTTTGATTCATCTTCTATATCTTGATTTCAGTTTTCCCTAGGATTTTCTTTGTGATTTTGATTTCCATTCCATTGGTTTTCTCCACACTTGAGCTACATCTACTTTCTTATTCTATAGGATCTTTGTGTGGGAGAAAGAAATTGTTTGTGGTTGTTTGTTAGACCACCAAGTTGTAAACCCAATCTTTTCTTGGCTTTGTGCCTTTGGGTTGTATCCCTTAAGTTGTGAGGTGATTCTTGTGTTTCTTTGTGCTAATCCCTCAAGTTGTGAGGTGATTGTTTTTTGGCTTGGAGTTGTGCCTCAAGGAGGAGGTTGTGTTTATAAGGAGAGGAGTTGGGTACTCCTTGTAATTGTTATTGCCCTAAATCCTCGGTGGAGGTTCCCTTTGTGGGAGTCCTTTGTGGACAAGCTAGTGGACTTAAAATCCTTCTGGGTGAAGGCGGGGATGTAGAGCTGGGTGCTCGAACCTCGAAACATATCTTATTGTTTGCGCTTGATCCCTTGACTCTTACTCTATCTTTCTCTCTCTTTACTTTGTGCCTTGCATCATTTCACATTGTTCATTCCTACTTATATGCTTGGCTTGGTTGTGTGCATCACTTGTTGCTTGCATCTTATGTAATTGCTATTAGTTTTTAAATTCCGCATTTAGTTCAATAGATTAGCATTATCACCTATTCACCCCCCTCTAGGTGATTTCAATTGGTATCAGAGCCTACGCTCCTGATATTTAGGTTTAACCACCTAGGAGTGAGATCTTGGTTTGCTAATCTTCATTCGCATTGTTCATTTGCACACATTTAGTTTGCACTCATGGATTGCCCTCCTATGTTTGACTTTTTTAGACTTGATATTTGGAAGGCCAATATGAGTAGTCATTTAAAAAGCCTAGGACATCTAGTTTATCAAGCCACTACTAATGAATCCTACCCTAATCATAGCAAGCATAAAAAGGCTAATGCATTAGCACTTAAAACACTTAGAGTATCTCTTAATGAAGATCTTTTGGCGGTGTTTGATCATTATGATTCGGCTTTTGTAGTTTGGAGCATATTGACTTCTCCCGAGCTACCAAGGATTATCAACAAGAAGAGAAGATCTAGGAGAGACATGTCCGATGAGCATTGCCTCATGGTCCAAGGGATAGACTCCCTTGAGGTACAATCAGATTCTCAATTAGATGATTGCTCTAGTTCCTATTGCTATGGATGTTTAGAAGTTCAAAATTTAAATGTAGAACTTGCCACAAAGCTTGAAATTTTTTTGGAAAAACATAATCTTTTAAAAAAGAATCACCTTGAATTAAAAGAAGAACTGAAGGATTTGTGCTCAACTTTTGAATCGGTTTTGTAAGAGAAGGAAGAGATTACTAGTGAACGTGACTCACTAAGATCTCAACTAGACCTTGCCCTAAAAGAGATTGATGTTTTAAAAAGCAAAAATGATTGTGATGATGTTGTGAAAAATAATGAGATTTTATCTTCAAAATTGGATTTGTTTTAAAAGATAACCTTGTTTTGAAAAATGAAATTGATTTCAATACAAAAGAATTGGATTTAGTTTTAAAGAAAAATGAATCCTTGCAAATTGATATAGATTCTCATGTTTGCCATGCTAGTGTAGCTTCTTCTTCTCGCACACCTATTGCATGCTCTACTTTATCTTCTAGTATTGAAAAAAATATAAATGTTTTGAAGAAAAGTGTTGAATGTTTGGGCTCCACTTTGAGCCAATGTACTTTGAATCATACACGCTTGGAAACCTTGGTTCGCAAGAAACAAGTTCCATCTTTACATCTACACCCATCACGGCATACACATGCTCATCACGGACACAACCATAACATGTATGCTCATGTGTACACGTGTACACATTGTGGTCGAAAAGGCCATCTTGCTAGATTTTGTTATGATCGTTTACATAATGAAAATTTAGCATGTAATCTTGTTTGGGTTAGAAAAGATACTAACCCCCTTGGACCCAAAAGAAAATGGGTACCAAAGACCACCCCTTTGATTTTTGATGTAGGAGTGGGCTCTCGCATAACGTGAGAGTGTTGGTGCCTTGAAGTGGATGTGTTCCGTACTTAAAGGAAACATTTTGGATGCATCACTTTCAAGGGGAGTTTGGTGGAGAAGACCACCATTGGTTTGGAGAACTAGAGAGGTGCCTTCATCGGTTTTGGTATCAATCTCTAACTCCCGTGTTTATTTGCATGCTTTTCATGTTCATCTATTTATAGCATGTCTTGTTTTATTGTTCATTATACTTATGCCATATTTATTAGATTAGTGTTATACATGTTTAGTTACTTGAGACACCCATATTTTATATGGATCTATATTTAGTGTTCTCACCTTGTTTAAACTAATATGTATGCCCTAGATCTAATGCACATGCATCTTCATAATGATCATATGGATGTTTTATGATTTTAGTTTTGATGATTCATGCATTCTAACTTGTATTCCCATTTTGGATATGTTTTCATGATTATGTGTTTTAACTTCATGTATATGTCCATCTTGTCTAAACTATTGATTATACATATACATCCTTTGAGCCACGTGCCTTCATGCATATACCTTTGTGGACTCATTGTGTTTAGGATATGTATGTATACTTTAGTTTGTACATGACATACATATGCCTTGAAGTTTAAATCGTTTTAATGAGTTTCATGTTTTTAGGTAATTTGAATTGGAAATGAAAATTTAGTTTTTCATGTGTTAATGTTTTTAAGGAATTGCACATGAGCTTAATTGAATATTTTCATGTTGATATGTTTCACATTACACTTGTACACTCACTTTATTAGTTTACTCATGATTTGTTTTCATGAGACTATGATATGGGCTTTATGAATTTTGAGTGTTTAGTGATCATGTGATTTACATGTGTTTCATGAAAAACAATTTTGTTTTATTCCTTGAAGGATTTCGTACTAGTTTAAAAGTTTTTCCCACAACTAGTTCGTATTCTTCACTTTGGTAGAGATTTTCAAACATACTACATTTTCAAATCTATTTTTGAAAACCCCTACCTTCCAAGGGTGGTTGGATGGGCGATCATGCTCATGTATGCTTTATTGTGAAAATTGTTTTTAAACTTGAACATGAATGGGAGGATAGGAATTATGAGATATACACTTGATCTTATTGTTGTTTCAATTGGTATCTATTTTTCATACATATATATATATTTTATTTGTGCTTATTATATCCCTATATCTTTAAGCACAAGATCTTATTTATAATAAGCTTGAGTTTCAACTTTGTTTCAATTGATTTAACTTTCAATTGGTATCTTAATTCGAGCCTTATCATAGTTTTAATTGGTATTTCATAAAGGGGGAGAAATCTTGTATTTCATCTTTCAATTGGTATTTTGTATTCCACTCCTTACTTTATGATAGAAAATAATAGTTTTAATTAGTATCTTATACTTTAAAAAGAATAATAATTTCAATTGGTATTAAGATTTATGTTTAAAAATTAAAAATTTGTAATATTTAATTTCAATTACTATCAAGATTTTTGTTTTTCAATTGGTATAGTTTCACTTTTAATTGGTATCAAGATGCACTTCATTGACACATTTTTTAATTGGTATCATATTTGATTTTAGATAAAAGGGGGAGAACATCCCTTGATTATTTTTTTAAAGAAGAGAAGAATATGTTTTTATTAGTTTTGTTTTGTTTTTAACCCCTTTGTTGATGATTGATAAAAAGGGGGAGAAGAATTTGAGTTTATATGCATGTTTGTATGCATGTTTTATGTTTTTATTAAGTTCTATTGGTATCAAAAGCATTATTTAAAGAACATGTTTATTTTTTGGTATCAAGAGCTTGTAAAAGAGATCATTAGTTTTGTTTTGGAAATATTAAGTTTAATTGGTATTTAGAGCATGTTTATTTGTTTAGTTTAATTTAATTGGTATCTAGAGCATGTTGATTTATGTTTGAATTAGTATCTAGAGCATGTTTATTTGTTTTTGAATTGGTATCTAGAGCATGTTTATTTGTTTTTGAAAATTTCATTGGTATCTTCCTTTGGTATCTATACAAAGTACTATGATAAGCTTGAGTTTCAACTTTGTTTCAATTAATTTAACTTTCAATTGGTATCTTAATTCGAGCCTTATCATAGTTTTAATTGGTATTTCATAAAGGGGGAGAAATCTTGTATTTCATTTTTCAATTGGTATTTTGTATTCCACTCCCTTACTTTATGATAGAAAATAATAGTTTCAATTAGTATCTTATACTTTAAAAAGAATAATAATTTCAATTGGTATTAAGATTTATGTTTAAAAATTCAAAATTTGTAATGTTTAATTTCAATTACTATCAAGATTTTTGTTTTTCAATTGGTATAGTTTCACTTTTAATTGGTATCAAGATGCACTTCATTGACACATTTTTTAATTGGTATCATATTTGATTTTAGATAAAAGGGGGGAGAACATCCTTGATTATTTTTTTTAAAGAAGAGAAGAATATGTTTTTATTAGTTTTGTTTTGTTTTTAACCCCTTTGTTGATGATTGACAAAAAGGGGGAGAAAAATTTGAGTTTTTATGCATGTTTGTATGCATGTTTTATGTTTTTATTAAGTTCTATTGGTATCAAAAGCATTATTTAAAGAACATGTTTATTTTTTGGTATCAAGAGCTTGTAAAAGAGATCATTAGTTTTGTTTTGAAATATTAAGTTTAATTGGTATTTAGAGCATGTTTATTTGTTTAGTTTAATTTAATTTGTATCTAGAGCATGTTGATTTATGTTTGAATTGGTATCTAGAGCATGTTTATTTGTTTTTGAATTGGTATCTAGGAGCATGTTTATTTGTTTTTGAAAATTTCATTGGTATCTTCCTTTGGTATCTAGAACCTTTTATTGTTTTATGCATATCTATGCATGTTTCATGTTTTATAATTTCATTGGTATCTAGAGCCTTTTATTGTTTATGCATATCTATGCATGTTTCGTGTTTAATATTCATTGCACATATTTGTTGTTTATCCCTATGCATGAGTTAAGGGGGAGCTTCTTTGAAGCTTAACTTTAATCCATGCATATATAACTCCATGAGTTTTGTCATCATCAAAAAGGGGGAGATTGTTGGCCCAAAGGCCTTCCACTCTAGTTTTGATGATGATTAACTCATGTAGTTATGTGTACTAATAATCTTGTGATTTTAGTTTCAGATCATTAATCAAGATATTAGTTGGTGATTAGCTTCAACAAGATGATTTGGAAGCTATTCACATGGCGATTCAAGAGCCCGAGCGACAAGATGATATCTAGCACTCATTTGGAGTCAAGCTCGGTGAATCACGAAGTTTTGGATCGAGTCGGCTTGGAGACGGCGCTCTACAAGAAGACATCGGTACCATAGTTTTTAGTTTTGTGTTTAGATCCAAATTGTAAAGATTAGAATAGTATGATATGCTCAAGTGCACAACACACACGTTTCATGTTTTGGTTTTCGGTTTTTGGTTTAACCGATCTTAGTTTGCTTGAATAGATATTATATCAAAACAAGTTTACATGGTTTAATGTGTATTAGATTTGTTCTATATACATGCATGCTTCAACTACTTAGACAAACTTACTTTGATATACCTATTCATGTGTTTTAGGTTTTGTGTTTTAACAAAACTTATTTTTGGAATTAAAGACAAAAACTATGATATATATATGTTTCATGTATATTGGATTTCTATCCATATGCATCATGCTTCATAGTGTTTAAATATCATGTTTTTGTATTTGAAAGAGTTTTGGACAAAACGTATTTTCTATTCAAAATCCAAGTTTTAGAAAATACAGTTTTTGGTAAAAATGATAAGACATAAAAATAGTTCAAATTGCATGATATTTGAGTTGAAATTTTCATCACATGTTTATATATCAATGCAAAATGTTAAAACTATTTTTGGGGATTTTTACAAGATTAACAAGAAGTTTTAAAATTATTTTCACCCTGTTTTTTCTGACCCAGAACAGTGGCTGACAGGCCAGGTCGGTCGACCGCACGGTCGACCGAACCAAGGGCCGGTCGACCCAGCGGTCGACCGACGTGCACAGCCCTGTGCACATCTGGCAGACACTCGGTACGGTCGACCGACGGTCGACCGGACCAGAGAGCAGTGCTCTCTGTTCTTTTCGGTCGACCGGGCGGTCGACCGTCAGCTGCCAACGGTCAAAATGTGACCGTTGGCCGGTCGACCGAGCGGGTCGACCGTTAGGCCATTTTTGGCAGAATCTGCTGCCAACGGCTATATTTTTCTGGGGGCTATAAATACCACATTAATGGCCAGTTTTCTCTAAGATTTTTGTGCGAATTTTTCCTTACTCTCTGGTGTTTTCACAGCAATCAAAAGAAGTTTTGGGATTTAAATTGAACAATCTATTTGGTGTTTTTGCTAGGGTTTGGAAGATCAAAGAAAAGGATTTTTGGGAAAAGAGTTTTTGATTCATCTTCTATATCTTGATTTCAGTTTTTCCTAAGGATTTTCTTTGTGATTTTGATTTCCATTCCATTGGTTTTCTCCACACTTGAGCTACATCCACTTTCTTATTCTATAGGATCTTTGTGTGGGAGAAAGAAATTGTTTATGGTTGTTTGTTAGACCACCAAGTTGTAAACCCAATCTTTTCTTGGCTTTGTGCCTTTGGGTTGTATCCCTCAAGTTGTGAGGTGATCCTTGTGTTGCTTTGTGCTAATCCCTCAAGTTGTGAGGTGATTGTTGTTGGCTTGGAGTTGTGCCTCAAGGAGGAGGTTGTGTTTATAAGGAGAGGAGTTGGGTACTCCTTGTAATTGTTATTGCCCCAAATCCTCGGTGGAGGTTCCCTTTGTGGGAGTCCTTTGTGGACAAGCTAGTGGACTTAAAATCCTTCTGGGTGAAGGCGGGGATGTAGAGCTGGGTGCTCGAACCTCAAACATATCTTGTTATTTGCGCTTGATCCCTTGACTCTTACTCTATCTTTCTCTCTTTACTTTGTACCTTGCATCATTTCACATTGTTCATTCATACTTATATGCTTGGCTTGGTTGTGTGCATCACTTGTTGCTTGCATCTTGTGTAATTGCTATTAGTTTTTAAATTTCGCATTTAGTTCAATAGATTAGCATTATCACCTATTCACCCCCCTCTAGGTGATTTCAGTCACCGCATTCGCAATCATCAGAGGCTGCAGCTTCTGAAGTACAACATCGCCAAGATGAGAGAGATCCTTTCCTGAGCTCAGCCTTACATCCAGCTAGAAGAAGTGATGATGGCTTCCTCCAATCACTCCGTGAAGCCAAGCAACGGTGGAGGGAAGTCGAAGTCCACTCACAAAACTTCCAACCATGCTCAAAACTAGCACCGTGGGAAACCTCCTTACAAGAAACATGTGCCTATCCTTCCATTAAGTTTATTCTGAAGCTACATAGCGATAGAATACTTCACTCTGTTGAAGCTCTCGATCAACAAAGTCTTCAATAACTTCAAAGATCAGCCATGGGTCAGACGCCCGAAACTGATCCAGCATAATCTCTTACTTCCCGGGTCGAAGGAATACTGCTCCGACCATGAATATAAAGGGCACCAGACCTTTCATTATTGAGCCCTCCAAGGTACCTTGAAGAACTTATCTAATAGGGTTTCCTCATAAAGTACATCCTCATTTCCGAGGTAATTTTCAGATACCTGACCACTCAACTTTCTAGAGAGCAGAACCTGATTGCCTAGTACAAGATGATAAACTGACTCTCCGAATTCCATTTCATACAGAGTGCTTTCAATCCTAACCTTATGTATTGCATTTTTTGAATAAAGTATTATTCCATGCTCCCAACCTTTGCAGTACATCCATCCATCCATAGAACCAGCTGATGAGATTTTTCCCACTTAGAGGTAGCCGTTAGAAACCCTATTGATGGGATTTCTCCACTTGGAGGCGGTTATGATATCCATCCATTCATCCAGATGGCCCACTGATGGGATTTCCCTAGTCGAAGGTAAAAACACGATCCCTTCACTGCTCGAATTTCCCTCACTCGGAGGATCATGTCGTACGCTCTACTGATGGGATTTCTCCCACTCAGATGTGTCAATGCAGACTTACCCATGAGCCTTTCTCGGTTGTCCTACTGGAGCCGAAATCTTCCATTGTGGGATTGCCCCCACTTAGAGTCCCCCACTCTGCTAAGGGGTTTTTCCTTCTCAGAGCCTTTGTCTATTATCCCGCTGACGGGATTTCCTCCACTCTAAGCGCAGATACTAGCCCGTAGGCTCTCCTCATATGAACCTACAAACGGGTGAAGCCCTGGTAGTTTTCCTCTGTCTGGTTCCTTTCATATTCAATTGATGGGATTTCTCCTACTCGAGAGACATCTTTGTTGATGGATATCCCCCATACGAGAGGACAACTCTGCTGATAGGTTTACTCTCACATTGGAGGTATTAGATTATCGCCCAATAGGGCCCCCTTGTCCGAATAGACGCATCCAATCTGTCGATGAGTGAAACCCCACTTCAGACCATTTTTTTTGTAGCTCCAAAATGACTATAGCTACATAGCACAAGATATGCTTATGTGGATTTCCTTGTTTATATTATCCCCTCAACAAAATATAGAGGTAAATTCCTTAGGAGATTTATCTACACTCAATTGGTAGGAGAGAGAGTAAAGCACTGCGCCCACAAAGGGGAAAAATCACGGTACCAAGAGAGAGATTCTACTAAATCAAAGAAATTATAAGGAGTTCTCAATACTTTATTATATGTTCAATTCTCTAGGGTTTAATCCTCCTATTTGATGGAGGTCTAAGTGTATAAATACCTTGCACATTGTAACCAAAAGTGCAGATATTAGGCATCTCCATAACAACAGTATTTGCACATTATTGTTGACCCAAAAGTCTAAACTCTAGTTTTGATGATGAATATCTCTTGGAGTTATTATTATACTAACGATCTTTTTGAGTGTTCAAAGTTACAGGTTTAACAAGATCATATATATTGCTTAGCTTCAACAAAAGACTCAAAATCAAACTGGAAGCTAACACAAGTTGATTCAAGAGCTCAAGCACGAAGAACACATAATATACTCAAGAAAGAGTCAAAGTCGGTGAATCAAGTTTGGATGCGTTGAAGCATCTTAAAAAATAAAAGATTTTTATATATGTAAGATTTAGGTTTATCAAAATTTTGTTTAGAGTTTGGAAGGCTCAAAGTTAATACATACATACAAAATTGATTTCAAGATTTCTTGCAAAGGACTAAAAGAATTTTAGTTTTGAATTTTATTGTATAGAAATTCATTTTTGAGAAAAACGAGTTTCAGAAAGATTTATTTCAATATGACTATAGGCTCTGATACCATCCTGTAACGCCCCGATCCCGCGGGTACGGAGACGTTACTGCGACGTATATACGCAGGTCGGGGATACCCTCACGTATATACGCTAAGCATCAGTACAGACAAGAATCAGAGTACGGAAGCACAGTGGTAACATACAATCCAGCAATAATAATACCAGTACACAGTTATCACAAGGCATGATATAATATCTCAAGAATATATGATCACTAAGAAGCATAAAAGCAGGATGCATAATATGAAATACGGGAAAGTACTCACGAGTGGCAAGATGAAAATCTCGCGAGCCGATCATGAGGAGGCGGGAAGAAAGAGGGTCTGGACAGGCAACTGCTACTCCATGCTCCCGCTGCGCCACTCTGATCAGGTACAGCAAGGCTACGGTCCAGACTCCAGGATCTGGACATGAGAATCCAGGGTTGTTAGCAACCCCAGCGAGTACACATGAGAAAGCCAAATGGCGTGCATAGCAGGCACACATGTACATGATTAAGTGATGTGGTCCAGGCAAGCAGGTACAGGAAATGACAAGTAATATAAGAAAATGGACAGTAAATCCGAGATCAAGTAAATACATGTATATCAGTAAATCTGAATCGGAAAACATGCATGGAAACGGTATAGAGAGCATAGGTACACATAAGCATGCGACAAATAAAACATTAAACATGTGATAAATACACTAAACACGCGATAAATATAAGTATGGACAAAACTAGTTGTATAAGCTCAGATTTTGGATTCAAGGGGTTGATACGTCGAGGGGATAATCCAAACAAGGAATCCCTCATCTATATACCACATATCCGATGTCACCATTATCTGAATTCATACAACTTGAGTTGCCCTCAGGGTAACAGAACTAGAGTGTGTCTGGAGTAACCATGGTATCACAGAGGTCATGTGTTATAAAACAGGGTGTCAACTCAGAGCATAATACTGTAACTGGAGAATATAAAGGTGTTGCATTTTAATTGATCCAATAATAATAATCAGTACCGTTTGATATTTAATCGTCTCCCTACCAGCGCCTCACATCACCGATAGTCCATACTAGAGTTCGCACTCTGTAGAACTACCCGGGTCTGATATGTGAGTACTAGGACCCGAACAAAGGAGAGACCAAATATCATACGTTCCTAACCTTATTACTGTTTGGTTGTTTTATGTTATTCGTCCGATCCATATGCTTTTGTATGTGCTACCAGCACACATACATCCACTTATGAATAAGACGAGTTATTATTTGGAAACTGATAATCTGATGGCTCATATTTATAGTAGGTCCCGTCTCTGCCCGGGACTAGCTCAGGAGTACAGGCTACTGCTTCCAGGGACTTTTCATTACGCGCCCCACACGACACTTCAGATTCAGGGTGCTGCTTCTGGGGACTTATCATTACCCGTACCACACGACACTTCAGAAATATCACCATTATAAATATGACATCATACCGGTTTCCATCAGTTTTCCCCACCCAGTGTAAGTTGAATACTTTTATTATATATGTGTATATTGCCCAAAGATAATATCCACAAGTGTATACAGTATAACTATGATTCTCCAACCATGGGAATTAACAGGAGTATAATATCAGGAGTCACCCTTTTTCAGGGGTTCAGGAATACAGGAGTACAGGAGTTCAGGAGTACAGGAGTTCAGGTGTACAAGAGTTTAAGAGTACCAAATATCTGGTAACAGTATAATAATCATGAATATGCCAGGTAATACAGGTGTCAGGTGTCAAGCATAACATGTCAAGTACAGGTGTTATATATCATGTGTCAAGTATAGCATGGGAAGTACCGTTGTCAAATATAGCATGACAATGGTTGGTGTAAATACCGAGTGCTAGTGTAAATACCGAGTGCCGGTGTCATATATCATATATCAAGTGTAACATGCCAAGTGCCGGTGTAAATATTGAGTACCGGTGTAAATACCGAGTATCGGTGTAAATACCAAGTGCCGGTATCATAAATCATATATCAAGTGTAACATGCCAAGTGCCGGTGTAAATACTGAGTACTGGTGTAAATACCGAGTACCTGTGTCATAAATCATATATCAAGTGTAAAACGCCAAGTGCCGGTTTAAATATTGTGTGCTGGTGTCATAAATCGTATATCAAGTATAACATGTCTAGGGTCGGTGTCAGATGTCACGTGTCAAGTATAACATGTCCAGGGTCGGGTAAATACGGAGTATAACATCATATATTAACTCGCATAGCATGATATCATGTATTAAAACTACGGTAACAAGTGCTACGCATGCTAAAATATCCACATATCAATTCCATGATATAAATACAAGAGCGTTTATTTTAAATGTATTAAAAAGCACTCACATAATGATAAAATAAATGCATGTTTAAAAGAAACTGTACTCGCCTCAATACCGGACGCAATACCGAGTAATATCCGGGAAATTACGAACACCACGATCAAGCCAACAATCCAAATAAATATATATAATAATATAATAATATATATAAATATATTTTAAGAGAATAAGAAAGGAGAGAGAGAAAGAGGGATTTCTAGAGAGAAAGTCTAGAGAGAGGGGGTTTCTAGGGAGAGAAAATCTAGAGAGAGAAAGAGGGTTTCTAGAGAGAGAAAGAGGGGTTTCTAGAGAGAAAATCTAGAGAGAGAAAGTGGGATTTCTAGAGAGAGAAAGTGGGATTTCTAGATAGAGAAAGTCTAGAGAGAAAGAGTGATTTCTGGAGAGAGAAAGTCTAGAGAGAGAAAGAGGGATTTCTAGAGAGAGAAAATCTAGAGAGAGAAAGTGAGAATAGGAGAGAGAGTAGAGAGAGAAATATTAGAGAGAGGAGAGAGAGTGGATAGAGGGGAGATGAGAAAGAGAAGAGAGAGTGTGTGTGTGTATTGGATTATTTTTAAAAAGGAAAGGTGGAAAGATGAAAGAAAAAGAAAGAAGAATAAAGAAAGAAAGAAGGAAATAGAGAAGGAAAGAAAGAAACAAAAGGAAAGAAATAAACAATAAAGAAAAAAGGAAGGAAAGAAGAAAGGAAGGGAAGAAAGAAGAGAAAGAAAAGAAGGAAAGAAAAGAAAAATGGGAGAAGGGGGAGTTGGGTGGCCGGCCGGACTGCAATGCCGCTGGCGGCAGCCTGGACGGCGCCGCCGCCGCCGCCGGAGGGGCGGCCGACGAGGAGGGGTGGCCGGCGCGGCGCCCCTTAGGGTGGTGAAGAGAGGGGGGTTTGGGTGATTGTTGGTGGTTAATGTTGTTGTTGTTGTTGGTTGTTTGAAGTTGTGGTGTTGATGATGGTTGTAGGAGGATGAGGTGGAGATGGTGGTTAGGTGTGGAAGGGGAGGAGGTGGTGGCGGGTTTGTGGGTGGTGATGGTGGTGAAGTGGTGGTGGATATGGTGATGGGTTTGGGGGAAGGAGGAGGTGGAGTTGAGTAGTTTGTTAATGATGTTGAAGATGAGTAGGAGGAGGTGGAAAAGGTAACGGAGTGGGGTGGTTTAGTGGTGGCCGGAGGATGGCCGGAGGGGACCGGCGGTGGTGCCGAAGGTGGCCGGCCATGGTGGAGCCAAGGGAGAAGAGGAGATGGGAGGAGATGAAGGAATATAAAGAAAAAGAAAAGGAAAAATTAAGGAGAGAAATTGATGGGAAAAGGTGTTTGATGGGATGGCTCACATGGGGGGTGTGCTACAGCTGCTGCTGCAGTGCACGTTGGCAGGGCATGGGGCGTAGGTAGGGGAGAAAGAAAGGGAAAAGAAAAAGAAAAGAAAATATTATTTTAATAGGGTAAAAATTGACTTTTTCAGAATCGCTATGAAAAATTCTCAAAAACAGAAAAAAATATTTTAAGATGTCTGGTGAAATCAGATTCAAGAAATTCAATGCAGATTTCAAATTAAAAATCCTAAAATTTTTCGGCGATACTTGTCGACACCAAAACCGGTGGATTTTTGATAAATTCAGAAAAATCCCAAAAAATGAATTTATATAGAAAATGAAGTTTTAAGAAGTAACGTGAAAGCCATTTTTAAAAATTCAATCCCGCTTGAAAACTAAAAATCTAGGAATCAGTCAGCGATGCCAACCGACACCAGTTTTGGAGATTTTGCAAATAATTCTGAAAAATTTCAGAAAATCATGAAAAATCTGAAATATTGAAAAATGATGTTTGAAACTGAAATCGGTCAAATTGGATTATCAGAACGCCAATTCGAGCAATGCACTAGGTTCGAGCTCCCGGTTCAGACTAGGGCTGACTCTGAGTCCACGAATCCAAATCTAATACAAAACAATCACACCAATAATCATAAAACAAACACAAATACAAGATAAATCAAAGAAATATGTTAGAAAAATCAGAATACATATCTACGTACGTTATTCCAGGAACGGGGTGTTACAGCAAGTACTATCTTCTTGAATTGAAATTGTTGTTCATCCTTCTTTCTATCTTCGAGTTGCACTTCATATGCCATTAGATTACCAATAAGGTTTTCTAATGACATTATTGAGAGATCATTCGCTTCTTCTATTACAGTAGTCTTCTTTTCCTAATCTGGTGTGAGTGCACGAAGGATCTTGCGAACTTTTTTGATTTGGGTGTATTCATTTCTAAGGGATGCTAAGGAATTTGTTATATCGGTGAATTTTGTTATCATTTCTAAAATTGTTTCGTTCTCCATCATTTTAAAAAGTTCGAACCTGTGAACATGAACAGAAATTTTAGATTCTTTAACCTTATTTGTACCTTCATGTGTTACCTGTAATATGTGTCATATTTGATTTGAAGATGTGGCTATTGACACACGATTGAATTCTTCTTTGGTTAAGGCACAGAATAATGCATTCATCGCTTTGGCATTAAGGTTCGCATCCTTTTTTTGATCATCACTCCAAGCAGTGTGTTGGTTGTCGGTTTGGTGTACGGTACTTCTACTATATCCATAGTTCATAATTGAGTGATTGCAAGTAGATCTTTTTTCTACACTTCCAGTAGTTGTAGTTTGATCCATCGAATAGCGGTGGACGTTGTGTAGAATGTGCTTCTTTGAATTGTAACGAAGGGAACTCTGTTGCCATCCTTTCTCTAAAACCAAGTGTAAGATCTATAAACAAGTAACACAAACACTAGAGGGGGGTGAATAGTGTTTATGAACTTTTTAATAAAACTACTTGCAGAAAATAAAAATTCACAAGATAAAACTCAGAAAAATGCAAAGCAAAGACAAGAGATTTATCCTGGTTTGGACCTTGTGACCTACGTCCAGTCCCCAATAATCCGCTTGAGATTTTCCTTTCCTGATTTGAATACACCCAAAACCAATACCTGTGCACCACTTGACAAAACACCCTTTGCCAAATGTGTACAACTCCTCTTACAACCAAGAAGACAACACCTTGTACAACTTCTCTTCTACACCAGAAGACGCTCTTGTACAATTTTCCTCTTTGAATGATTACAACAATCCTATAAGCCTTGAATATGTATGTGATTGTGAACAAGGTCTCTTATAGGTGGACTTTCAGAAATCTTCACAATAGAGTAGGAATTGGTGAAGGAACAGAAAGTGGAAGCAAGTTTTCAGAAAAATAGAATTTTGAACATAGTTTTTGGCAGAAAACTTAAGTTTTGAATGGGTGATTTGATCCTAGGACAACATCCCTATTTATAGGTGAAATCTAAAGTCAGTTAGGGAAGTTATCAATTCAAATTTGGAATTTAAAACGTTAGATAAAACACCAAAAATCAGTAACTGAACAATAGTCAGAAACTGCTATTAGTCGACTATAGTATGAACGTTAGTCAACTAGAAGAACAAAATTTGTCAAAGTTAGTCGACTAAAATATGAGGCAAGTCGACTATATCAAGACTGATACGGATAACAAGTTTCTGGAAACTGTTTTTAGTCGACTAGTAAAATAAGGTTAGTCGACTATATCAGGGGATAGTCGACTAGGCTCTAGGGGAAGTCGACTAATACTGATGACAGACAATAAACAGAGAGCAGGGATAATTTTGTGAAAGATCTTAGTCGACTGGGAAATGGGTCAAGTCGACTAGGGAATAGGTTTGTCGACTATAGTTGGGGTCAAGTTGACTATATGAGTATTGTGTGTGTGTTTAAGGCTTTTAACTATAATTCTAAAAACACACATAAATACCCAAAGTCTTCATCTGAGTTTAAGCAACCAGAAATCTGTATAAATGCTTGAGATAGAGTGATTGTAAAATCAAAGAGTTAAGAATTTTACAGTGTAGCTTCGGGCTAACAGGTCGTGTCCACGAGGAGGAATGCGATGAAAGCTTTTCGGTGTTTTGTTTAGTAACAAAGAATTGTGCTTGTTTTTTAATTGAAAAGAGAATGGAAAGAAGGGAGATGAGTAAAAGAGAAATTGTAACTTTGGAGAAGGCTTTGGAAAACGGTGATTTAAAAAGCTTTGAAAAGTGATTGATTGTTTTTAATGAAGAAGAAAATCTGGCTCACTATCTCACTACTCAATGACATGTTCTTCAATTGAAAATCTTAATGCCTCAACTTGATCATAGGCAAAACTTAATATTAATTCTAGAAAGTTTTAAGCAAAACACATAAGATAGTTAGAAAGGTTAATTCTTTTCTTTAAGAAATCGTCTTGAGTTGAATGTTAAATCATCAAGAAGTTCAAGTATGAGATAAAAACAAGTTCAAGAGACGTTTTGAAAAGAGGTAGAAGTTAAAAATCCAAACCCATCCTCATGTGCCTTTAAGAACACTTTCAAGAAGAAAGGCTTAAGTTAGGCGTGCACATGATTCATTGGGTCATTTCATCAAAACCGTTCGAAAAGAAGAGGGATCAGAGAGAGGAGTAATAGTGAGCCCAGAAAACCGATTTAGCTACTCATGAAAAATAAAGAACAATGCAAGTAATTAAAGTAAGACATACCGTAAAATGAGTGGAAGAAAATGTAGCTCGATTCTTGTATTGATGTCACTTCAATCTTCAAGTTACAATCACTCAATTCCTCTCTCTCACAAGTATTTGTACTAAAGTATAAATTTGCAAAACAAAATACAACTTTTATACTATCTAACAAAGAGCCTAAATCCTTAAAGAATAAACAAAAATTCTAATCCTAGTCTTCCTCCTTTTTCAGTACAAAACCCAAGCTTTTATAGGCACAAACCCAGAGGGCAGGGAGTGAGGAGATAAGGGGAGCAAGCGCTCCCTTTATCTCCACCAACAAGCCGCGGGCCGCGGATCCGCGGCCTGGATGTGGCAAATTGGCCACATCCAGGTGGAGAAACAGTTGGCGTGGCTTTGGGTTTCCTTTTGTCTTGTTGGATTTACTGTTGCAGCTCCCAGATTTGACGAAACGATCTTTGATTTGTTGGCTTCAACCGCTTGATTTGGGAAGATTCATTTCAACCGATTTTCAACCTCTCTGATATGCCAAGATTTGTCCTGATTCCTTGATTTCGAATTTATTCTGAATTAAATCAGAATTTGGTGGGCTTTTGGGCTTGTTTCTCTTTCTTTTCTTTAGCAATTGGGCCTACATTTAACAAAGAAAAAGAAGACTTATTAATAGGATTTATTAGATAAAAAAGTATTGTAATGTGACAATGTATATGCAATATATGTGACTGATCACACCCCCACACTTATCTTTTGCTCGCCCTCGAGCAAAACATCAGACTAATTCTAATCAAATATTAGACCACTTTCGCAGGTCACTCGATTGCACTGAGCTTGTGCAACAAGCCGTTAAACCTCTAGGTTACCCCTAGAGGACGAGTTTTGTCTCGTGAGGGTTTTCAGTGGATTGCACCCACAAAATCCATATAAAATGTTAGTATTTTCGAAAAGCATTTTTAAAGGAGAAAATATTTGAAGTATATTTTCAAGGCTCTAAGTAATCTATAAGTTATAGGAATATCAAATTTTTCATTCCGAAACTCAGTCTCTATTCAAAAACATGTCATCAATCAAAGTTAGGAGTCAAACTGTACTTCTCACTAGTCTATTAATTTACCCTGAGTCGTATGCACTATCATGACTGTGAAGTTGACTAAGGTTTCTTTAACATTAACTCCTATGCCTTATTTATATTTATTTTTGGTGGAATTTATTCCTCAATTTCATTAGGCTTTCTAATCTGCCCATGTAACGAGCTTTTAGTCGGTGACACCCAAACAGGACAGTTTTAGGGCACCAGGTGAGAAAACACCCCTAAGAACTTAAACACTCGAGCAGACAAGGCCACGAAACCAAGGTTTTTAATTATAAAATGTACCCCTTTTAGGCGTGAATACTTATGCTTCATGAGGCACAAATACCCAGCTTAATCAGAGGATTTATATATATACATTTTTTTCAAACTTATCTAATTATCTTTTGCATAAATACCAAGGCTTGCTTAGACCAAAGCACCTAGCTAATCAATAATTAGATTTGTTTTTTTTCTTTTTTCTTTTTTTTCATACATTGTCACGCCCCGCTTCCCAAAATACGCTGGAGCGGAGACGCGACACGAGTCGGCGACGCATATACGCAAGGAAAATACCTCACGTATACGCGCTAAGCCTAAAGTGACCTGAACAAGCTATAAATCTAAACCATAATAATCAAGGATCACTGCAATAATACATATAAAGACTACACATGATCTGAAATGAAATAAGGAACAGAATAGAAGCCAAGGGTGATATACAGGAATCAAAGAATAATAGCAGGAATAAAGAAAAGAAAGAATACCAGAATCAAAAGAGAGAGTCCGGTTCCTTGCAAGTCGTATAGTCTCATCGTACATCTGCACAAAAGAACAAGCGTCCAATATCTGGACGTGCAAATCCAGGGTCGTCAGAAAGCGACCTAGTGAGTGTGTGTGTAAAAGGGGAGAGCTCGTGCATATAAACAAGGTGCATAAAGTAATAACAAGAATAACTACAGATATAAGATAATCAAATAACATGATACATAAGCAACTGAATAACAATAGCAAGAATAAGAGTACAGGTACAAGACAAGTAAAACAACTGTAACAAACAACAGATGTCTAGGTGTATATCCTAGCAATATCACTAACCTAGTACATAATCTGGTCCTGATTACAATCATGTGTCTATCATAATGATATATATAGATATACAATCAGGTGATTACAGTCAGTCACAATACATCAACAATTTATTATTAATTATGTCAGTGAACACCAATTGCCACATGTAATAGACGCATCCCATACTACGCCTATTACACGTGCCAATCGAGGTCCTCAGTTATTGAAGCTGATCGGTTGGAGACATTGTCCATGCTTTAGGTGGGTCCTGTGCATACCCGGGACCACGGCCCAGACTCCTGGTGCTGAACCAGGACCTACCGCAAGGTAGTCAGGAACATGTAAACAGGAACAGGTACATGTATAACATATATAACAGGAACAGGACGGGGTGTCAGTCACCCCACGGGAACCCTGCAGTGGAACCCTCTTTCGGCTGCGCAACCTAAATCCTACGTCCACCCAAAATACGGACGCTGTCTCCTCCATCAATCTCCCCAATCCCAGTGTAAGTTGTTTAATATCATGTTATTAGTTTATCAAGATTACTTAATATGCATGTTACTTAAATCACTGGGATAACTCGATGGTAGTCACGGTAACAATATCAACATGTAATCAGGATACCGGTATAACATGAATATATAATATCAAGGAACAGGATACCGGTATAACAGGAATATATAACAAGTATAACATGCGGGTGTTGTTACCGTGTAATAATATTTTTCCCAACAATTAAGTAACATGGACAAGATAATTATCAGGTAAATACCAAGTATAATCAGTCAGGTTTCTCAGGTAAATCAAGATATCTAAGATGGGTAATGATCTACTGTCATGAATAGAATAATCCGGGTAATGTATGTAATCAACTTATAATCTCAAAAGCTATCCTCATAATCTCAAACATCAAACCTTATTAAGGTAATCTGGTATAGTAATCACAAGTCCCA
This sequence comes from Agave tequilana, assembly GCA_038442645.1. Lineage (NCBI taxonomy): Eukaryota > Viridiplantae > Streptophyta > Magnoliopsida > Asparagales > Asparagaceae > Agave > Agave tequilana. The sequence continues at coordinate 42,204 of JAVJIF010000440.1, forward strand.
TAAATCAACAATCGATTCTCTCATCCAACGATCAACTCTGATCCTCAAGTCATCGATATATCCAAATCTCAATAACTGAAATACTACATGTTTTGATACATATAATCAAATCTTCATGTTCCAATTCTATCGGGATTATCACACACTCTCACTCTATCAAGGTCAATCTCAGGATCCTAAAGTCAAGTAACATATCAGATATATATCTAAGGTTTATTAGGTCAGGTCACTTCAATCAATACCTATTCCTCAAAATCAGATCCATCCAATTATAGTCAAGATCATAACTAAAGAGGGTAACGTCCTCAATCAATAAGAAATCTAGATCATCTTTATATCCAGTATCCAACGTCGGTAAGATCATCAGTTCTCAATCAATATAATTAAGGTAAATCTGAAAGTCTTTGGTTTAATAATCTAAAACCAAGATCATGTTACATATCTATTTCAAGGGTAAGCTATACACACACATATAATGACCATCCAACAAGATCAAACTCCTCTATAACTGATCAATATCCAATATAAAATATATCATAGGTCAACTCCAACTCTAACTAAGTCAATGCCAGTCCAAATATCAACAAATCAGTATATTGGTAAAGCAATGTCATATCTAACACTTCCTCAATATCCACGGGAATTCTAGTCGGGATAATCATCAACAACTGCCAATAAACACTATGCCTAATATATGTCCTCTAACCTCAAATATAACATAGTTCAACTGATCAGTAGATCAAATCAAGTCACAGTCCAGAGTATCCAATGCTAGGCCTAAGCCAATAGTGACAACTGCCAATACATGAAATGACACCAAAAATATCTCGAAACAACCAAATAAATTAGATGTACAGTCATTGATGTCTCATGAATAGGTACAAGTAATCAAACTGGTAAAATATGTCAGATAATCACATGAAATAATGCGGTTAACATATAAACAATTACTGACAGATGAATAGCTAAATGGTATAAGAGCAAACACTCACATGAAATGAAGCAGTTTCGGAACCGAATAGCCGTCTGGTCTTCACTGCGCGAACCAGTACTGATCTTCGAATCGTCCTATGGATCGGTCTTCGAATTGCCTGTGTATCGGGTTCACAACGAGCATGAATCCGGATCGGGTCCGGGTCTCCTGCAACGGTCCGGATCTCACCAAACGATTCCGAACGCTGCAACACGCATCCAACACATACAAATAAATATAAATATACACTAAACTTACTCCCGAGCACACCGACACGTACGTGTACACCCACATACATATACGTACACAAGCATACGCAACAATATATATATATATATATATATATATATATATATATATATATATATATATAAATATGCCTACATATTATATACTTACATATATACTAATGCATAATTACACATATACCTATACACATTAATTTAATGCATATATATCCAAATTAATAAATACCTATTATTAACTATAAACACATGTACATTAATTAATTCACATCCATGCATTCATATACATCATGCATACACATGTATGCATGTCACCACTCACGCACACACCAATACACATTTATAAAAATTTCTCAATTATTACAATATTGCCACCATACAAAATGTAAAACTAACCTCAAGCCGATTTGCGGCGCACTGACGGAGGCTCCGACGGAGGCGTCCAGGGTCGCGGAGGGTGTCATTGGATAGAGCAGCTCACCGTGAAGGGCGTGGGTGCGTTCGCGCTCGCCTACGGCGATCCACGGATCCCACGGAGAGCCGGAAAATGGCTCGGAGTAAGGTATTTGCCGCACACAACCAAACACATAATTAATCAACAATACCCATGCAATAAATTCATTAGCACAATTTATATCAAACACCACATGCATAGTTACCCACGCACACTTGCTACACACTCACACTATGTAATTAAAACACAAGCATGCACATGATTAATTACATACACCTACAAATAAAATTCCATGCATGTTTAAATAATTTCCCACTACTATAGGAATGCACCAATTATAACACGCCTAATATTTGCAAAATGGGGAGAGAGGACTCACATAATGGTGCGCCAGGGGGAAGGGAGCTCGCGCATGGGGAAGAATGGAGGCGGCAGTTGCTGCGCTGTGCTGGTGTCGGGTCTCGCCGGAGATGGCTGGATAGCGCGCTGGTGATGTTGCGAAGATCCGACGGAGGGGCTATCTCGGCCTGGGGATGGGGAGTGTGGTTGCCGCAAGGAAGGAGATGGGAGGCTGTGGTTGGTACTGCCAGAGTTGCTGCGGCTGCTGGCTGTTGGGGAGGAGATCCGGGCTTGGGGTCCTGCTGGATGCGGCCCTGGGCGCGCAGAGGAGGAGGCAAGGGATCTGGCTGTGCGTGGGAGGAGCGAGCGGCCACGGAGAAGCTCCGGCATTGGAGGAACCAACGCCATGGATGGGGGGGGGGGGGGAAGGCAGTTGTTGTGGCCTGCGAGTTGAGGTAGGCGGCTGGAGTTGTGAAGGAGGATTAGTTTAGGGTTTTAGTTAAGTTTATATAGGAGGGGTTATAATGGGCATGGGTTGTTGGGTTTTATAATGTGGGTATTAGGTTGGATTGAGATAATGGGTATAGATAAAGGGTTATGGGTTAATGGGTTTAGAAAATCAAGAAAATAGAAATGGGTATGGGCTAAAAAGATAATGGGTAGGAACATGGATCAAAGGGAATAGAACAATGATACCACAACTAATAACAAACATAATAATAATAATAAAATAAAATAATAACAATAAGAATAATAACAACAGTAATAATAATAGTAATTAGTAATAACCATAGGAATAAATACTAATAATATTTAAAATGGTAATAACCATATACTAATAATAATAGTCAAATAATTCACTAGTCCAAAATAATTTGTAATGTAACTCAAGTTAATAAATAATAATAATATCACCAGTAAAATAAAATAAATACTTTAGAAAATTAAAATACAGTATTTTAGATTAGGTATATTACATACATATATACCTTTTTTTTAATAAGGCATAAGAGTCTTTGTTTTTAAACCCTAAGTGTGTAAGTATATTTAGTGTGCATATTTCATCAAGGTAAATATCAAGACTAAATTACTTTCACAAATTTTCTTCCTAACCCTAAAAATCAAACAAGTCATCTGACTTTGACCAAGTATAAGAAATCCTAATTATGATTTTCCTATTCCTTAAAATTGACTTAATTTCTTACAAAAATATATCAAAATATTGTTCTAACCTTTCAAAAAGTTTTTTTTTGGTTATATTTTTCCCCTTTTTTTTTTGTTTTTTTTGTTTTTTTTTGTTATATTAGTCATGTTAACCCTCCCCCACACTTATCTCATGCATTGTCCCCAATGTATGAAAGAAATGTATAGATGCATGAAATAAAATGGAAAAGAGGAAAGTTACCGATACACGGGGTCAAAAAGACCCATAGCCGTTTCATTTATCGGCACCGATTCTAAGAAAGGTTTAAGGCGTTGACCATTTACCTTAAAGTCATTTTCATTCTTGGTGTCACTGATCTCAACTGCACCATGTGGAAACACGATTTTTACAACGAATGGCCCAGTCCATCTTGATTTCAATTTTCCTGAAAAAAGATGAAGCCTAGAATTATAGAGTAAGACTTTTTGTCCAGGGACGAAGGTTTTTCTTATGATGTGTTTATCATGAAAAATCTTAACTCTATCTTTAGTGATCCTAGCATTTTCATAGGCCTCATTTCTTAACTCCTCTAATTCAAAAATTTGTAACTTCCGAAGGTCACCGGCCTTAGTCAAGTTGAAATTCAACTGCTTGATTGTCCATAAGGCCTGGTGCTCTAACTCAACGGGCTGGTGACAAGCTTTACCATAGACTAACCTATAAGGAGACATTCCTAGACTGGTCTTGAGCGGTCCTGTAGGCCCATAGGGCATCTACAAGTTTGATGGACCAATCTTTCCGGTTTTGGTTCACAGTTTTCTCCAAGATAAGCTTGACTTGTCTATTGGAAACCTCAGCCTGCCCACTGGTTTGAGGATGATAAGGTGTGGACAACTTGTGAGTTATGGCATACTTTCGCATAAGAGCTTCAAAGGATCTATTGCAAAAGTGAGTGCCATTATCACTGATGATAGCACGAGGGGTTCCGAAGCGTGATAAAATGTTCTCTTTCAAAAACTTTATGACAACTTTGTTATCATTAGTTTTACAAGGAATGGCTTCTACCCACTTGGACACATAATCCACAGCAACCAATATGTATTGGTTTCCAAATGAATTGGGAAATGGACCTATAAAGTCGATGCCCTATACATCAAAGAGTTCTATTTCTAGAATTGGGTTGAGGGGCATCATATTTCGTTTTGAGACCCTTCCTACCATTTGGCATCTAGGGTACGTCTTGCAAAATTCATAAGCATCCTTGAACAAAGTGGGCCAATAGAACCCGCTTTGTAGCACTTTTTCAGCAGTCTTGCGGGGACCAAAGTGACCACCGCATGCAAGTTCGTGACAAAAGGATAAAACACTCTTAACCTCCTCATCGGGAATACATCTCCTAATAATTTGGTCAGAACAGTACTTAAAAGATACGGTTCCTCCCAAAAGAAATACCGAACTTAGGATAAGAACCGGTATATATCGTTTTTGGACCAATGAGACGGAGTTTGGTTTGTGACTATGTAATTCACTATATCAACAAACCAAGGTTCCCTAGAGACAGCTAAGAGATTTTCATCAGGAAAATCCTCATTTATGGGTAATTCGTTGCATGGAGAATTAGGGATTCGTGAGAGATGGTCAGCAACGATATTTTCTACGCCTTTCTTGTCTCGAATCTCGAGATCGAATTCTTAAAGAAGGAGGATCCAACGAATGAGTCGGGCCTTGGCATCCTTCTTCATCATGAGGTACCTAAGCGCAGAATAATAGTGAAAATGGTGGTTTTGGACCCTAGTAGGTAGGGACGAAATTTTTTTAAGGCAAACACTACTACCAAGAATTCCTTCTCAGTCGTAGTGTAGTTCAATTGAGCATCGTTGAGAGTCCTACTAGAGTAGTAAATCACATGCTGCTTGTTATCAATGCGTTGTCCTAGGACAGCGCCTATGGCAAAATCGGAAGCATCGCATATGATTTCGAACGGCTTAGACCAATCCAGTGCAGATATGATTGGTGCAGAAATAAGCTCTCTCTTAAGCTTCTCCCAAGATTTCAGACATTCAGCATCAAAAGTGAAGGACACGTCCTTAGCTAATGTTATTGAATATGTTTCTACCGATTTTCAACTTGCCGATATTTTTACTAAACCATTAGACTATGCTAGATTTTCATTTATTTGCGGTGAGTTGAATGTTTGCATTATGGACTCTTAAAAATAATATTTTCAACTTGTTTTGTTTTAACCCTTTTTGATGTATGACAAAAAGGGGGAGAATAAGTTTAGTTTGATATTTAGTTTTGATATTATTTGAGTTTTATTTTATGTAGAAAAAGAAAGTTTGTTTATTTAAGCTTTTGACAAAACTTTTGTACATTGAATGCTTTATGTATTGTGCTTTCAATAGTCCAATTTTTTATACATAGCATTATTTGAGGGGGAGTTTTTCAAACTCTTCTTCCATGTTTATTTAAATAACCTATATGTTTTGTCATCATCAAAAAGGGGGAGATTGTTGGCCCAAGGTTACAATCACCCATGATTAGTGTATTTTGATGATTACAAAACATATTAGTTATTTGTACTAATAACATTTGTTGTTTAAGTGTGTTTCAGATTTCTATTCATTCTAGAAGTCTTCTCTCACAAATACAAGGATTTGGACTCAAGTCAACTCCAATTGGGCTCAAGGAACAAGTGTTGAAGATTATATGAAGAAGCCTATTGAAGATCTTGAAGTCCTTAGAAACATTGTAAGAAATAGAATGTTAAAGTTTGAGTATATGAAATTTGGCTCTAGGATTTGCACACACACTTGTTTCATATATTTCCTATGTTTTGAAAATGGTTATTTCTAAGTTTTATGCCTTAGTTTATATATACATGTACCAAAAGCTTTATATCTTGAAAATCTTGTATAAAATATGTGTATAAACTATTTTCTGCATAATACTTAGCTATATGTATTTTTAAAATATTTCTCAAAATTTTCTAACTCAAAACCAGCCCAGTTTTCTGTTTCAGGCAACTCCGGCCGACCGACCCGGTCGACCGGCGATGTGTCTGGACATGCACTGTTTGTGCATGTCTGTCGGTCGACCGGACCGGTCGACCGACGGAGAGCAAATTGCTCACAGGTTTTTTCGGTCGACCGACCGGTCGACCGGAAGAAGGAAACTGTGTTTCCTCTTTTGGGACGGTCGACCGGACCGGTCGACTGAGAGCCAACGGCTCTTTGCAGCTGGGCTGGCGGTCGACCGGACCGGTCGACCGCCAAGCCTGCAACAATCCAACGGCTCTTTCCTCTTTGGGCTATTCTGAAAAACTGTTTTTGTTTTCTGCTTTAACAGATTTTTGGAGAGTTGTTGGGGAGCTTTTGCAGGTCAAATTAGGTGTAAAGAAATTGTTTTTAACCTATTTTCTAACCCTATAAATAGAGGAGAAGTCTCTCTTGCATATTACCAAGAAGAAGAAAAAAAAACCTCAAGTTTGTGTTGTTTTCAAAAGAGAAAAGAAAAGAGTTTAAAGCTTTCATTCCAATTCTTTTTGAGCTTGTTTTTTCAGTTGTGTTTGATTACTAATATCACTCTACAACTGAAGTTTTTCTCACCATACTTCATAGAGCCAAAAATCCTATACTCATTCTATAGTGAAGTTGTAATAGAAGTGAGAGTGTTTGTAAAAGAGTTTGAGAAAAAGTGTAGTGATCTTGTTGTGATCACTTTGTTCTTGTAATCCTTTCCTTGTGGAGCAACCTCTTCGGTAGAGGTCCTTTGTACTCGGTGGAGCTCGGTGCTCGGTCTTCGGTAGACCAAATTGTAAAGGCGTCCTCGGTGGATAGTGGAAACCCTTCACGGAGGTGAAGGCGGGGAGTAGAGCGGTGGCTCGAACCTCGAAACAAATCACTTTGTTTGCGATTGCCTTTGCGTCTAATTCTTGCTTTACTTTTCAATAGCTCCTTATTGCTTTCTATTGCATACTTGTGATATTGTTTGAATCTCTTGTGATACTATTTGCTTGCTTGTAATTCTTTCCATATATCATTGTGTTCGCATCATTCTTCATATCATCCATTTCATACTTGTGTGTGCCAATCCCGTACTCATCCAACAAGAGCTTCACATAGCGCCTCAACCCATATCAAGGGGAATCAAGAGGAGTTTAGTCCAGAGCCTCGCAAGAGGAATTCGGCTACACTTGTTGAATTGTATTAGTTTGTGCATAATTTGCATTAGCTTCCGCATTTAGCGCACTTAGTTTGCATTAAGTTTCTTAGATTAGCACTTACACCTATTCACCCCCCCTCTAGGTGTTTTTCAAATCTGACACTAATTAAACAAAAGATTATTAGTACTATAACTACATGAGTTGATCATCATCAAAACTAGAGTGATGGGCCTTTGGGCCAACATAAACCATCATAAAGAAATTAGCATTGTCGCCATTTCTCTATTCCATGATGAGGACATTGGACAAGGAGGTCTTTAAAGCGTTCAAAGTACCTCCAGAATGGTTCACTCGGTTCTTGCTTGAATTGCATGATGATCTTTCTAATGAGAGCGGTCTTATGAATTAGATAGAATTTCTTCAAGAAGACCTTGATGAAACCATCCCAAGATGTGATCGAACCGGCCGCTAAGCTGTAAAGCCATTTCTTTGCTAAGTCCTTAAGAGCGAAATGGACAAATCTCAACCTAATAGCATCGTCTACAAGGTGTGGGATTTTCATCATTAGACATACTTCCTCAAATTCTCTTATGAAAAAGTAAGCATCTTCAGACTCTAAGCCATGAAACTTGGGGAGTGTGTTGATGAATTGAGGCTTGAGCTCAAAATTGTATTCATCAACCGTTGGAAGTAGAATGCAAGATGGAAGTGAGGTTCGAATGGGATAGAACCTATCCTGTAAGGATGTTGGTTGAGCCATAACTGGATCAAGTCTTGGTCCAAACTTGGGTGGTGATGTGTTTCTAGTCAACCTAGATGAGTTAGGGTCTCTTGACCACACTTGCATACACAAACACAATCACAATCATAAATAAGTTTACCAACAGTCAACAAGAGTAATCAACCAAGCCTAGTTTAAGGTAACCTTGACCTAGACAACTCCTAACTGGTTGATTGTCCACAGAAGGTATAATGTAGACTTTGATCATAAGCTAATCAGCCAGGTCAGGCCAAGATGGTGGGAGGTTATCCGTCAAAGACGTTCCTTAATTAAGTAACCACCAACCTTCGGGCTTTCGGCCCTAAATCCCCTTCCTAGACACTGATTTGGCAGGAGTCAAATTCCAACACCTTCCCCCTTAGAATAATCTCCTAATGAGTTCGAGATGTCTATAAGGCCAACGTCTATCAGATTTTACTTCAGCTTAGGTTGTGCGTGCTTGGAGATGGTTTGTGGGCTAACGAAGGATAATGACTTTCCCACCTTATCTTGAATTGGGTTTTGCCTTTAGAATTTATTGTGCAAAATGTGCAAGATACAGAAAAGTAACATTCAAAAGCAAAATATCACCCAAGAATGTTTCCTAAACTATATGCTATGCATATGTACTGAAAATCACCTAGAGGGGGGGTGAATAGGTGATAATGCTAATCAATGGAAATTAAAAATTAAGATGTAACAATCACCCAACAAGATTCACAAGATGAATGAAAGCAAGTAAATATAGCAATGATGATGATAAGCAAGTAATAAGTGCAAGTAAAGTAAAGTAAGGAGTGCAAGAATGTAAACCAAACGCAAACACAAGGATATGTTATCGAGGTTCGAGCACCCAGCTCTACTCCCCGCCTTCCCCAGAAGGATTCTAGCTACTTCCACTATCACAAAGAAATCACAATTACACCGGAGTACCCAACTCCACGATCTCAATTACAAGCAATTTCTGAGTAGTCAAAAGACCACAAATTCTCTCTTTCAAATGTCTCTTCCCTTACAAAAGGTCCTTAGAGAACAATGAGTAGGAATGAAGCTCTTATGTGTAAGGAGAAAAGTAAATGAAATCAGAGAATTCTTTTGAAAAACACTTCAGAAAATGAGAGAATTTCAGCACAAAAACAAAGATCTTTTGAAAGCCTTAAACTTGGAAACTTTTGGAATTTTTCTCTTGTAATTAATTGTTGTAAACAATCTCTCCCCAAACACCCCTATTTATAGGAGAGGGCTAGGGTTTAGGGATAAAACATAATTAGGATTAATCAGAGAGTATTAAGTTTGAAATATATCCCTTAAACCAATTTTAAACACAAAAAGACAAAGTTTAAAACAGCCCAGAAAATAGCCATTTACTGTTCAACGGCTAGTCCGGTCGACCGGTCGGTCGACCGCCTATTCAAAAATAGAGCCGTTGCAGGCATACGGTCGACCGCCCGGTCGACCCAACAAACCCGAGAGCAAAGCCACTACAGTCAGGTCGACTGCCCGGTCGACCGGCAAACATGCACACTGATACGTGCATCTGCCAGAACCACGGTCGACTTGTCCGGTCGACCGGACAAGACTGACACAGGCACGGTCGACTGGTGCGGTCGACCGGCTCAGGTCAAAAGATGAGTTTAAAACACATTTTTGAAAAGACTTTGATTTTTATGAAAAATATCTTTAATAGTACTAAGTATAAAACATAAAATTGATTTGTAGGCAGAGGATTTTGTATAAAAATATTTTTGTACATTTTATAGAAAATCATCTTAGAAACAATATGTGCGCAAAAACGTGTGTGATTGAGCTTCAAACCTATCCATCATTCTTTAACAAAATTCTAAACCTATAAAACTAAAAACAAATCTTGTTGAGCAATCTTCAAGTCTTGAGCCATGTTATACCTTGCTAGAGCCCCTTCTTCTATGTTCCTTCCTTGATATGCAATATGCCTTCTTTGTTCATGAAACCTAGAAGTTGTTGCAATAGCTAAGCAATGGCCTCCAAATATGGTACTAACCTGAAACTTATCTTAAACAAACTCATTAGTACCAAATAGCACTAATTTGGTTTGTCATCATCAAAACTCAATAAATGGAGAGTGTAACCTTTTGGGCCAACAATCTCCCCCTTTTTGATGATGACAAAACAAATAGGCTACAAGATAAAAATATTGTAATACCCCGTTCCCGGAATACGTACTTAATTGCGTATTCAGTTTCCCTATCGTGTTTTTCGAATTTCTTCCTGTATTCGACCGATTTCAGTTCCAAATGTCATTTTCCTATACCTTGGATTTTTATATGATTTTCCGGAATTTTCCTGAAATTAATTAAATATTTTCAAAACCGGTGTCGACCAGTGCCGCTGATCGATTCTCAGATTTTTATCTTGTAAACAGTTAGGAATTTCTAGAAGATCCTTTAGACATTATTTCTTAGAATCATATTTTCTATCTAAATACTTTTTCTGAGAATTTTATGAATTTATGAAAACTCTTTCGGAGTCGGTAAAACTGATTCCGGGATTTTTAATTTTAAAACTATAAATTATTTCTTCAAACGAATTTCACCATGAGTCTTCAAATATTATTCTTGATTTTTGGTAAAATTTTCAGATCATTCCGAGATACTTGAATTTCGGGCATTTTTTCAATTATTGCAAATTCCATTTTCCACCTCATGTGCCACCTCAATTCCCACTCACCCCTCACCTAACCCCACTCACTCTCTCTCCTTCCCATGGCTGGCCAAGTGGCCAGGTGAGGGACACCTCACCCCCTCCTTTTTGCAAGAAAACCCCTCACTTCTATCTTAATTCCAACCCCTTTACAAAATCTCCAATCCTATAAATACATTTTCCTTTACACTTTAATCCTTTTCTTCCTCATTTCAACACTAGAGAGAAGAACTCTCACCAACCCTCTTCTTCCTCAACCACAACCCTAGCTCCAAGAACTCCCCAAGCTCTTCACCTCCAGCTCAAGTCACTTCTTGGGAGCTTGGATCGTAGCTCTCTCCGTCGCCAAGGGTCACTTGGGGGCTATTCGTCGTCAACAACCTTTTCGAGCTCACTAACTCGAATCCAACGGTTCCAAGTGAGTATTTCACTCACCAAGACTCGAATTAGCCCTAGAACACTTGTATCTACACCTCTTGTACACCTAGGTCACCAAAAACCATGAATTGAACCATCAAACACAATTTCCAGAAAATCTGTTCTGTCACTGTTTTCCCACGATTAGTCGACTTACCCTAGGAGCTAGTCGACTAGAACACTTAGCTGAAACTTAGCTTTTCCAGAAAACACAGTATTAGTCGACTTACCCTAAATATCAGTCGACTAATCTTTTCTGGACCTAAATCTCAACTCTCTGGAAATCCCTATTAGTCGACTCCTGAATCCTCCTAGTCGACTAATCCTCCCTGGACCAGAAATCCAACTTTCTGTATCAACAGACTTAGTCGACTTAAATATCTGTTAGTCGACTGGAGACCCCTATTAGTCGACTAACCCTTACCCCTAGTCGACTAATTCTGACTGTGTGTCATAGTTAATTTCTGTTCTGAATTTGGTTCTTATACTTGTTATATGTGTATTATATCTTGCTTGTTCATGCTTCAATACTGGCTCTACATGACCTATTACTGGATGGATGTATCTCTTGTTATCTCATGACTTATTATTGCATATACTCGTTTCATGACATGTTAAATAGTAATATCACCACTTATCATGCCATCTCTTAAAACTAAGCATGATACACTTGACTTTTACATAAAAAGCACCAACTTACATATGGGTCGGGGGAAATATGCGGATATCGATACGTGTTCGTGTTTACAGTGGTAGTAGGTATATTGTACAATCATATTCCGGTCTAACCTGCGGTACACCAGGGGACCGAGGGGAGTGCTTGCTCCCTATTCCTGAATCAGTCATGACTAAGGGCATACATAAGACCCTCCTGAATAGCCTAGCGGCTGGCTTCCGTCACCAAGCAACGGAACAATCCTGGACCGTTATCCCGGGCATGTACGGGGTCCACTGTAAACATAGTTCGTCGATACCCCCGTTGTTTCCAATAACAACCTTGAGTTACTAGGATATGGATCTATGTGCGCTGGGACGCTGGGTCACATAGCTAGATATCACAGTAAAGCAAGTAATAATAATAGTAGACCATAGCTATGCATTCATTCCATGCTGACTTCAGTTCTATACGTTTTCCCTACTTGTTGATTTATATTCGTTATACTGTTCCGGCTTTCCTTATTCATGTACCTTAGCCACTTGGCTGTATTTGTTATTGTTATATGTCTTGATCCCTTGGATTTGCATATTCAGATTCCGAGGCTTGGGTCGAAGTGGAGCCATCCACCGAAGATCAGGCTTTCTTTAGTGAGCAGGCAGATTAGCTCCGGTCCTCGTGCCAGACTCTCCCCTTTTGTCTCACGGGATCTCCATCCTACTCGTGAGCTTTTTGTATACATATTGTATATATTCTTTTGGACTTGGTTATGATGTAATGCACACGTCATGTGTAATACTTTATAATATCCTGTGATAACTTTGTATGTGTACTTCTTGTGTTGGCATATGTATGGATACCACGCTTTGTCGTGTACTCTGTTTCTTGTTGTACTTTTATGCTTAGCGTATATACGTGGGGACAAGTTATGACCTACGTATATACGTCGCAGTGACGTCCCCGTATCTGTGGAATCGGGGCGTTACAGGTTGGTATCAGAGCCTAGGCTCTCACACCTAAAGTACAATCAAGCAGCAAATTTATAATTTGCTGATGCCAACTACAATGTACAAAGTTATCTAGTCCTCCTTGATTCCTTCTTGATTCCATCCCTTGTGTCCTAAATTCCTTCCATTTTTCCAGTTCCAGTTATCTTTCACCAATCGGTATGGAGAGAAGGACGGGCTGTAACAACTCTGGGCAAGCCTCTAATGGACCCACTGGAGACCATGTGGATATTCTGAGAGTCATTCAGACTATGATGGAGAACCAGCAGCAGCAGACGGAGCTCCTCCGGCAGGAAATGGCAGCTCCCAAGGAGCAGAGGCCCGGAAATGTATCGGACTTTAGGCGGCTGCAACCAGCCATCTTCACGGGAGAAGAGAAGCCCTTGGATGCTGAGCAATGGCTGACAGATACCGCAGACTTGTTGAATGCGGCCAGAGTACCGAAGGAGAATCAAGTGGAGGTCGCCAAGATTCAGCTGAAGGACATAGCCAGAACTTGGTGGCTAGCTGAAGAGGCCAGATTGGAGAAACCTGTCACCTGGGACACGTTCTCCAAGAGTTTCTACAACAGATTCTTCCCTGCTACTGCTCAGAAAGACATGGAAGAGCAGTTTATCAGGCTTCAGCAAGGGAGCAAGTCCGTGGACGAGTATGCTGCAGAGTTTCTTAGATTGAGCCGCTTTGCCCCGTACATGGTAACGGACGAGGAGAAGCGGGCAAGTAGGTTCCAGCAGGGCTTGCAGATGGACATTCAGATGTTCTTAATGCCCCAACAGCTGAAGACTTATTCAGGGTTCTTACCATAGCTCGGGAAGTGGAGCGTGGGTTGGAGAAGAAGCGAGAGGATCAGATGAGGAACCAGGCCATGAAGAGGCCGTTTCCACCAATAGGGAGAGGAGGCCCATTCAGAGCAGCGAAGGTGCAGATGAGGCAGCAATTCAGACCAGCTCCTTACCAGGCGGGCCAACCATCGACCTTCTGCAGTTATTGTCAGAAGCCGGGCCACATTCGTCAGAATTGCCGTAGGGCAAATGGATTGTGTTTGGTGTGTGGATCCAGGGATCATTCTATAGAAGCCTGTCCGCACAGAAGGATGGGGATAGCCGGTCAAGCTTTGCCAGCACTTCCAGGACCCAATGGACAGAGAGCACTTCCAGGGCCACTTGGGCAGAGGAATCAGGGACCAGTGATGAGGAGAGCTCTTCCCCTTCCGCCACAGCATGTTGCTCGCCCAGTCCAGAGAGGAGCCAGGACTGCAGCAGGGCGTGGTAGAGGTCAGGCTTACACTCTTACAGCAGAAGAGGCTGAGACTTCTGAGGAGGTGATAACAGGTAATATCAGAGTGCATTCTCAACCTGTTTTAGCCCTCTTCGATTCCGGTGCTTCACATTGTTTTATCTCAGATCATTTTGTGGCATTGCATTCTATACCTGTTAAAGTGTTAGACCACAAATGGGAGATTAGCACCGGGAATGGAGTAGTCATGTCTTCTAGGGTTTGTGCTGATTGTCCAGTGGAACTTTGTGATAAGACCTTGGCCATAGATATGCTCGTGCTAGACACTAAAGGGTACGACGTAATCTTAGGCATGACCTGGCTCAGTCAGTACCATGCAGTCATTGACTGTAGGGAGAAGAAGATTATTTTCAGGATTCCCCGTCAACCGGAATTTCAATTTTGTGGTGAGGTGAAGTCTACCAAGAGAAAGACTCGGTTGACTACTTCAGAGGTTCAGAAAGGAGTACCGGTGTGGGATGAATTTCCAGGGGTATTTGCTGAGATCTCAGGACTGCCACCAAAAAGGGTGATCGAGTTCTCAATTGATACTGTGCCTGGGACAGCTCCTATATCTAAGGCTCCGTACAGGATGGCACCGACGGAACTAGAGATTCTGAAGAAGCAGCTGCAGGAGTACTCTGAGAAGGGATTGATTCGGCCAAGTGCTTCACCATGGGGAGCTCCAGTGCTATTGGCGAACAAGAAGGATGGTGGTAAGAGACTTTGTATTGATTACAGGGAATTGAACAAGGTTACCATCAAGAACAAGTATCCCTTGCCAAGGATTGATGATTTGTTTGATCAGCTTCATGGAGCCCGGGTATTCTCTAAGTTGGATTTGCAGTCGGGGTACCATCAGCTAAGGATGAAGACAGAGGATATCCCGAAGACGGCATTCAGGACCCGTTATGGCCACTATGAATTTCTAGTTATGCCTTTCGGAGTCACCAATGCCCCTGCAGTTTTCATGGATCTGATGAACCGAGTGTTCTCGCCCTACCTGGATCAGTTCGTTGTTGTCTTCATAGATGACATCTTGATCTATTCCAAGAACAGCAAGGAGCATGCAGAACACTTGAGGATTGTGTTGCAGACCCTCCAGCAGGAGCAGCTTCATGCCAAGAGGAGCAAGTGTGACTTCTGGTTGGACAGTATAGCCTTCCTTGGGCACATTGTTTCAGCAGAAGGAATCTCGGTGGATCCCAGCAAAGTCCAAGCAGTGAAGAATTGGCCTATTCCGGAGACGGTGACTGAGATTAAGAGTTTTCTTGGGCTAGCCGGATATTACAGGCGCTTTGTCCAGGATTTCTCTAGGATTGCAGCTCCGTTGACCAGGCTCACCCGAAAGGAGAGAGGTACATATGGACAGAAGAATGTGCTTTGGCATTTGAGCAGTTGAAGCAGAGACTCATTTCAGCTCCGATCTTGAAGACTCCCTCAGGGAGAGGAGGGATGGTCATATTCAGTGATGCATCAGGGAAAGGCCTGGGGTGTGTGCTTATGCAACATGATCATGTTATAGCATATGCATCTAGGCAACTGAAGCCTCATGAGCGGAACTACCCAACTCATGACTTGGAGCTAGCAGCTGTTATTTTTGCTTTGAAGATTTGGAGGCATTATCTTCTGGGAGATAAGGTGTTGATATACACGGATCACAAGAGCCTCAAGTATATTTTCTCACAGAAGGAGTTGAACATGAGGCAGAGGCGGTGGCTGGAGCTGATGGCGGACTATGATATTGACTTGCAATACCATCCAGGCAAGGTCAATACAGCACCGGATGCACTGAGCAGGATGCCAGAGAATAGGGTGCTTGTCCAAATCACTCAGCAGAAGGAGTTGATTCAGGACATTATCAGATTGGACTTGATGTTGGTTCGAGGAGCTGAGGAGGCAGGACAGCTCCTGGCTTTGCAGATTCAGTCAACATTAATAGATAAGATCAAGGAAGCTCAGAAGGAAGATCCCAGATTGCAGCAGTTCCGAGCTCAGGTAGAGGCTGGATTGAGGACTGATATCAGTATTCATCCGGATGGTGCCTTATATTTTGGTAGCAGACTTTGTGTTCCCCAAGGAGAGGTTCGGCAGAAGATTTTGGCAGAGGCTCACAGTTCAGCATATTCCATACACCCAGGGGGAAACAAGATGTATCAGGACTTGAAGAAGCAGTTTTGGTGGAATGCTATGAAGAGGGAGATAGCCCAGTTTGTTGCCAAGTGCTTGGTTTGTCAGCAGATAAAGATTGAGCATCAGAGGACGGCGGGACTTCTGCAACCTTTACCGATTCCCGAGTGGAAGTGGGAGCACATTACCATGGATTTTGTTACGGCATTGCCTCGAAGTCCTAAAGGTAATAATGCTGTGTGGATAATCATTGACCGTCTCACCAAGTCAGCTCACTTTATACCATTCAGGGTGGGACAGTCAACAGAGGTCTTGGCAGACAAGTACTTGAAGGAGATAGTTCGTCTACATGGAGTTCCTGTTAGTATTGTATCAGACCGAGACACCAGATTCAGATCTCATTTCTGGGAGAGTCTCCAAGAAAGTCTAGGGACTCGTCTGAAATTCAGTACATCATATCATCCTCAGACAGACGGACAATCTGAGAGGACTATCCAGATTCTTGAGGATATGTTGAGGGCCTGCATGATTGAATTCCAGGGATCATGGGAAGACCATCTTCACTTGGCGGAGTTTTCTTATAATAACAGTTATCAAGCAAGTATCAAGATGGCACCTTTTGAGGCACTGTATGGAAGGAAGTGTCGGTCACCGATTTGTTGGGATGAAGTCGGTGAGAGAAGACTTTTGGGGCCAGAGATTCTGATTCAGACAACGGACAAGGTCAGGATTATCAGAGATCATCTCAGGACAGCTCAGAGTCGGCAGAAGAGTTGGGCTGACACTCGGAGAAGGCCATTGGAATTCCAGGCTGGAGATCATGTATTCTTGAGGATATCACCTACCAAGGGAGTAATCCGGTTCGGTACTCGTGGAAAGCTTAGTCCAAGATATATCGGCCCATTTGAGATTTTGGATCGAGTGGGAGATGTGTCTTATAGATTGGCATTACCGCCATCTTTGGACGGAGTTCACAATGTTTTCCACGTGTCACAGTTGAGGAAATATGTGAAAGATGATAGCCATATCCTGGATCACTCCGAACTGGAACTACAACCGGATTTATCATATCAAGAGCAGCCGATGGCCATTGTGGATAAAAGTGTCAAGACATTGAAGAACAAGGCTATACCATTAGTGTTGGTGTCTTGGAACAGGCATGCCCCTGGAGAGGCCACGTGGGAGCGAGAAGATGTCATCCGTGAGCGTTACCCTCATCTCTTCACAACTTGATTGGTAAGACTCTTCCTTCTTATTCCGATTCTTGTTCTTATCCTTATTCTTATCTACCGTTATCTTCCTTCTTGTCCTTATTTATCTGTTCCCTTTCACTTTACGAAATTTCGAGGACGAAATTTTTGTAAGGTGGGTAGATTGTAATACCCCGTTCCCGGAATACGTACTTAATTGCGTATTCAGTTTCCCTATCGTGTTTTTCGAATTTCTTCCTGTATTCGACCGATTTCAGTTCCAAATGTCATTTTCCTATACCTTGGATTTTTATATGATTTTCCGGAATTTTCCTGAAATTAATTAAATATTTTCAAAACCGGTGTCGACCAGTGCCGCTGATCGATTCTCAGATTTTTATCTTGTAAACAGTTAGGAATTTCTAGAAGATCCTTTAGACATTATTTCTTAGAATCATATTTTCTATCTAAATACTTTTTCTGAGAATTTTATGAATTTATGAAAACTCTTTCGGAGTCGGTAAATAACTGATTCCGGGATTTTTAATTTTAAAACTATAAATTATTTCTTCAAACGAATTTCACCATGAGTCTTCAAATATTATTCTTGATTTTTGGTAAAATTTTCAGATCATTCCGAGATACTTGAATTTCGGGCATTTTTTCAATTATTGCAAATTCCATTTTCCACCTCATGTGCCACCTCAATTCCCACTCACCCCTCACCTAACCCCACTCACTCTCTCTCCTTCCCATGGCTGGCCAAGTGGCCAGGTGAGGGACACCTCACCCCCTCCTTTTTGCAAGAAAACCCCTCACTTCTATCTTAATTCCAACCCCTTTACAAAATCTCCAATCCTATAAATACATTTTCCTTTACACTTTAATCCTTTTCTTCCTCATTTCAACACTAGAGAGAAGAACTCTCACCAACCCTCTTCTTCCTCAACCACAACCCTAGCTCCAAGAACTCCCCAAGCTCTTCACCTCCAGCTCAAGTCACTTCTTGGGAGCTTGGATCGTAGCTCTCTCCGTCGCCAAGGGTCACTTGGGGGCTATTCGTCGTCAACAACCTTTTCGAGCTCACTAACTCGAATCCAACGGTTCCAAGTGAGTATTTCACTCACCAAGACTCGAATTAGCCCTAGAACACTTGTATCTACACCTCTTGTACACCTAGGTCACCAAAAACCATGAATTGAACCATCAAACACAATTTCCAGAAAATCTGTTCTGTCACTGTTTTCCCACGATTAGTCGACTTACCCTAGGAGCTAGTCGACTAGAACACTTAGCTGAAACTTAGCTTTTTCGGAAAACACAGTATTAGTCGACTTACCCCAAATATCAGTCGACTAATCTTTTCTGGACCTAAATCTCAACTCTCTGGAAATCCCTATTAGTGGACTCCTGAATCCTCCTAGTCGACTAATCCTCCCTGGACCAGAAATCCAACTTTCTGTATCAACAGACTTAGTCGACTTAATATCTGTTAGTCGACTGGAGACCCCTATTAGTCGACTAACCCTTACCCCTAGTCGACTAATTCTGACTGTGTGTCATAGTTAATTTCTGTTCTGAATTTGGTTCTTATACTTGTTATATGTGTATTATATCTTGCTTGTTCATGCTTCAATACTGGCTCTACATGACCTATTACTGGATGGATGTATCTCTTGTTATCTCATGACTTATTATTGCATATACTCGTTCATGACATGTTAAATAGTAATATCACCACTTATCATGCCATCTCTTAAAACTAAGCATGATACACTTGACTTTTACATAAAAAGCACCAACTTACATATGGGTCGGGGGAAATATGCGGATATCGATACGTGTTCGTGTTTACAGTGGTAGTAGGTATATTGTACAATCATATTCCGGTCTAACCTGCGGTACACCAGGGGACCGAGGGGAGTGCTTGCTCCCTATTCCTGAATCAGTCATGACTAAGGGCATACATAAGACCCTCCTGAATAGCCTAGCGGCTGGCTTCCGTCACCAAGCAACGGAATAATCCTGGACCGTTATCCCGGGCATGTACGGGGTCCACTGTAAACATAGTTCGTCGATACCCCCGCTGTTTCCAATAACAACCTTGAGTTACTAGGATATGGATCTATGTGCGCTGGGACGCTGGGTCACATAGCTAGATATCACAGTAAAGCAAGTAATAATAATAATAGACCATAGCTATGCATTCATTCCATGCTGACTTCAGTTCTATACGTTTTCCCTACTTGTTGATTTATATTCGTTATACTGTTCCGGCTTTCCTTATTCATGTACCTTAGCCACTTGGCTGTATTTGTTATTGTTATATGTCTTGATCCCTTGGATTTGCATATTCAGATTCCGAGGCTTGGGTCGAAGTGGAGCCATCCACCGAAGATCAGGCTTTCTTTAGTGAGCAGGCAGATTAGCTCCGGTCCTCGTGCCAGACTCTCCCCTTTTGTCTCACGGGATCTCCATCCTACTCGTGAGCTTTTTGTATACATATTGTATATATTCTTTTGGACTTGGTTATGATGTAATGCACACGTCATGTGTAATACTTTATAATATCCTGTGATAACTTTGTATGTGTACTTCTTGTGTTGGCATATGTATGGATACCACGCTTTGTCGTGTACTCTGTTTCTTGTTGTACTTTTATGCTTAGCGTATATACGTGGGGACAAGTTATGACCTACGTATATACGTCGCAGTGACGTCCCCGTATCTGTGGAATCGGGGCGTTACAAATATAGGGGAGGAGAAAACTCCCCCTCAAATTATGCTATATAAAGAAAACGTTTAAACTCAAAACACAAGAATTCATGGAAAACATAAAAACATATATTCTCTTGATACCAATTGAAACCAATTGAAACAAAATTGAAAATCACATGTTAAAACATATATAAACTCATATAAACTCATATGGAACCAAGACCATATAAATTTATTTTTATCATGCACTAACTTATTCTCCCCCTTTTTGTCATACATCAAAAAGGGTTAGGAATCGCATGTTTAATCAATAATACAAACATTAAGTTCTCCACAAATAGACGAAAATCTAGCAAAATCAAGAGGTTTAGTGAAAATATCGGCTAGTTGCAAATCCGTAGAAACATAATCAATATCTATATCTCCTTTCTCAAAATGATCTCTAAGAAAGTGATATCTAATCTCAATGTGCTTGGTCTTACTATGTTGATTTGCATTCTTAGTCATGTGTATAGTACTAGTATTATCACAAAATATTTTTATATGATCAAAATGCAAATAAAATCAAGGAGAGTATGTTTCATCCAAAGGACTTGTGCACAACAAGCCCCCGCGGCAACATACTCCGCCTCGGCGGTTGAGAGTGCTACGGAATTTTGTTTCCTAGAGGACCATGAAACAAGACAATTACCAAGAAATTGACATGTCCCACTAGTACTCTTTCTATCTACTCTACAACCCGCATAGTCGGCATCCGAATAACTCATCATTGAGAAATCTCCGGTTTTCGGATACCATAGACCCATCCCAATAGTGCCCTTAATATAACGAATAATGCGTTTTACCGCAATAAGATGGGACTCTTTAGGACACGATTGAAATCTAGCACAAAGACACACACTAAACATGATATCCGGCCTACTTGCCGTTAAATATAAAAGACTTCCTATCATGCTTCTATATAATTTAATATCAACATCTTTACCTTGGTCATCTTTATCAAGCTTGGTTGTAGTTGCCATGGGAGTGTTGCAAGTCTTTGAGCCTTCAAGTCCAAACTTCTTTACGAGTTCCTTTGCGTACTTGGCTTGACTTATGAACGTCCCATTTTGCAATTGCTTGATTTGGAGTCCAAGGAAGAAATTGAGCTCACCCATTGAAGACATTTCAAATTCAAGTTGCATGACTTTTTCAAAATCCTTGCATAAAAGCTCATTAGTAGAACCAAAAATTATATCATCTACATAAATTTGCACAATTAATATATCATTATCAACATGCTTAGTAAATAGAGTTGTGTCTACTTTGCCTTTAACAAAATCATTTGAAATTAGAAAACTAGAAAGCCTTTCATACCAAGCTCTAGGAGCTTGTTTTAATCCATATAAAGCTTTATCAAGTTTAAAAATAAAATCGGGATAAACATGATCAACAAAACCGGGAGGTTGAGAAACATAAACTTCTTCATTAATAAAACCATTCAAAAATGCACTTTTCACATCCATTTGAAAAAGTTTAAAATTTTTGAAAGATGCAAAAGCTAGTGTCATCCGTATGGCTTCAAGCCGTGCTACGGGTGCAAAGGTCTCCTCAAAGTCAATTCCCTCAACTTGAGTGTAACCTTGGGCCACTAACCTAGCTTTATTCCTAATGACATTTCCGGACTCATCCATCTTGTTTCTAAAGATCCACTTAGTACCAATTATTGGTCTATCGTGGGGCTTAGGAACAAGGTGCCAAACTTGGTTGCGCTCAAATTGATTGAGTTCCTCTTGCATGGCAAGCAACCAATATGGGTCCGTCTCGGCTTCGAGAATGCCTTTGGGTTAAAAATGAGAAATGAAAGCAAAGTTACCACATAGGTCATGGAGTTTGGAGCGCGTTGTGACTCCTTTAGATGCATCACCCAAGATGAGCTCCTTAGGATGATTTGTAGCGTATCTCCAAGCTTTAGGAAGCGGTTGAGAGCTTTCCTCTTTATCCTCTTGAACATCACCAATTGATTCTTACTTTTCTTCTTGAGCGGATGAGTCCTTCAAGGATAGTTTCTCCATGTTTTCACCTAATGGTTCAATCTCTACAACATTCTTAACAAACACATTAGATTCTTCAAACTTAACATGCATGGTTTCTTCAATAGTATGTGAAGATCTATTAAATACTCTATATGCTTTGCTAGTAGAAGAATATCCAACAAAGATAGCTTCATAAGCCTTAGCATCAAATTTACCCAAATTCTCCTTAGTATTTAAAACAAAACACTTGCATCCAAAAACTTTAAAATATGCAACATTAGGTTTTCTAGAATGATACATTTCAAAAGATGTTTTGGAAGAATTCTTACACACATAAATACGATTTGAAATATAGCATGCGGTGTTTACGGCCTCGGCCATAGATAATGAGGGAGGTCATACTCACTTATCATTGTCCTAGCCATCTCTTGAAGTGTTCTATTTTTCCTTTCTACAACTCTATTTTGTTGTGGAGTTCTAGGACAAGACATTTCATGCTTAATTCCCTTTTCATCACAATAAGTCATGAAGAGTTGGTTAACAAATTCACCACCTCTATCACTCCTTATTCTCAAAATCGAAAAGCCTTTTTCTTTTTCAACCCTTTTTCGAAAAATTTTGAAATGAGAAAAAGTTTGATCTTTATTTTGCAAGAAGAAAACCCAAGTGAAACGGGAGAAATCATCAACTAAAACAAATGCAAATCTACTACCATTTAAACTTTTAGTTTGTGTAGGTCCAAAAATCCATATGAATTAGTTCTAAGGGCCTAGTAGTCATGATATCCTTAATTGGTTTGAAGGAAGACTTGGTTTGTTTCCCAAGTTGGCACGCACTACAAATGCGGTCTTTCTCAAACTTCAAGCAAGGTATACCCTTTACTAAATCCTTAGAATTAATTCTAGCAAGATGGTCAAAAGATGCATGTCCTAATCTTCTATGCCAAAGCCAAGAATTTTCATCAAAAGCATTCAAGCATTTAGTAGAACAATCTAAATTAAGCATGTCAATAATATAAACATTATTATCACGAAAACCGGTAAGAATACAATCATCGAATTTAACATCAAAAATCTTGCAAGAAGAATCATCAAAAACAACTTTAAGTCCACGGTCACAAAGTTGACTGATGCTAAGCAAATTATGTTTTAAACCATCTACTAAAACAACATTTTCTATAATAGGAGATGCACCAATTTGAATGTTACCTATACCGATGATAGTTCCTTTGGAGTCATCCCCGAAGGTGACGGTGCCACCTTCCTCGTACCTTGATAGGGTTGTAAAGTTGTTGATATCCCACGTCATATGTCTTGAACAACCACTATCAAGGTACCACCGCTCCCTACGTCTTGGAGCCTTGGTGTGTACCTACATCAAATAATTTAGAACTTGATTTTGGTACCCACATTTTCTTGGGTCCTAGAGAGTTAGTTTCATTAACCCAAACAAGATTATTTGATCTATTAACTTGGTTATAGCAAAATTTAGCTAAATGTCCATTCTTACCACAATATGTGCATCTATATACTCTACCATATTTGAAAGCATAATGAGTGTGTGATTTGTGAGCATGAGAGTTGTGAGCATGAAAAGATTTAGCATGTGTAGTGTGAGCATGTGAATTTTTAGCATGAGAGGTGTGCTTTTTGGAAAACTTTTCTTCAAGTTTCTTAGTGTTAAAAGCACAATTTTTCAAAACTTTTTCAAAATCAACCATTTTAGTTTTTAAAGAGGAAATTTCTTTTTCATCAACAATAGGAGATTTTCCCTTACAAGATACCTTGTAGGCATTAAACTCATTTTGAATAGAAATAAGATTAGAAGAAATATCATCCTTTTCTTTAGAAATCATAGCAAGTTGATTTTTGAGAAAAGCAACTTCCTTTTGCAATTTTAAGCATTCAAGTTTCTTGTTATCATAAGTTTCGGAAAGTTCAACAAAAGCATGTACAAGAACTTCCTTACTTAATTCATCATCTTCATCATCAAGAGATTGAGAGGTTACCTTTAGAGTGTTTGCCATGAAACACATGTTTGCCGTATCCACCTCTTCTTTGGACTCACTTTCCGAATCCCACGTTGCCTTGTATGCTTTCTTTTCCTCCGGCTTCTTTGGCTTGAAGGAGGAAGTCATCTTCTTCTTGAACTCCGGGCAATCCGCCATGATATGTCCGGGTTTGCGGCAATTGTAGCAAATGATCCTTCTCTACTCTTTGCCTTCTAATTTTCTCCGGAAGTTGAGCTTGTTCTTCCGGTACAACCTCTTGACGTTCCGCACAAGTAGAGTTAGCTCCTCATCTTCTTCTTCGTCTTCTTCATCGTCATCATTGGTGGATGAAGTCTTGAAGGCTATGGATTTCTTCTTTGAAGTAGTGGCCTCTTCTCTTTCCTTCTTCTCCATCTCATGGGTCTTTAGGTTCCCAATGAGATTAATGGGTCCATCTCGTCCTTGTCGTTCAATTCTTTTAAGGTGGTGGCCTTTATCTCCCATGAAGACGGAAGAGCCCGAATCACTTTCCGCACTTTTTGATCGTTGGAGATGTCATCACCTAAGGAAGAATGACCATTAGTGATTTTAGTAAATCTTGTAATCATACTATCAATAGACTCATCATTAATCATTTTAAATGACTCATATTGGGACCTCAAGAGATCTATCTTAGCTCTCTTGACTTGTGAAGTCCCTTCGTGTGTGACCAATAAATGCTGCCAAATCTCATAGGCGGATTGGCAATGAATTACCTGTGTAAGGTCATCCTCATTCAAGGCGGTTAATAGGGAGTTTTGGGCCTTAGAGTTAGCCTCATATTCTCTAAAGTTGAAGTCGGTCCAAGTGCTCTCATCACCATCGGGTGCTACATAGGGTTTGGTCAAGGACTTAGCCACTAAGCTACCCAAAGATTACAAAAATATAGTCATCCTAACCTTCCAAATAGGGAAACTAAGTCCATCAAATTTAGGAGGGGTTTTAATGTTATCGGCCATGTTTACTAGTGTATGAATGAAAATGTTGATTAGCAAATTTTAAGGATCTCTCTAAGGATGTTAAGCCAAACCTAGAGTCCAAGCTCTGATACCAATTGAAAATCACCTAGAGGGGGGTGAATAGGTGATAATGCTAATCAATGGACAAATTAAAAATTAAGATGTAACAATCACCCAACAAGATTCACAAGATGAATGAAAGTAAGTAAATATAGCAATGATGATGATAAGCAAGTAATAAGTGCAAGTAAAGTAAAGTAAGGAGTGCAAGAATGTAAACCAACGCAAACACAAGGATATGTTATCGAGGTTCGAGCACCCAGCTCTACTCCCCGCCTTCCCCAGAAGGATTCTAGCTACTTCCACTATCACAAAGAAATCACAATTACACCGGAGTACCCAACTCCACGATCTCAATTACAAGCAATTTCTGAGTAGTCAAAAGACCACAAACTCTCTCTTTCAAATGTCTCTTCCCTTACAAAAGGTCCTTAGAGAACAATGAGTAGGAATGAAGCTCTTGTGTGTAAGGAGAAAAAAAATGAAATCAGAGAATTCTTTTGAAAAACACTTCAGAAAATGAGAGAATTTCAGCACAAAAACCAAGATCTTTTGAAAGCCTTAAACTTGGAAACTTTTGGAATTTTTCTCTTGTAATTAATTGTTGTAAGCAATCTCTCCCCAAACACCCCTATTTATAGGAGAGGGCTAGGGTTTAGGGATAAAACATAATTAAGATTAATCAAAGAGTATTAAGTTTGAAATATATCCCTTAAACCAATTTTAAACACAAAAAGACAAAGTTTAAAACAGCCCAGAAAATAGCCGTTTACTGTTCAACGGCTAGTCCGGTCGACCGGTCGGTCAACCGCCTATTCAAAAATAGAGCCGTTGCGGCATACGGTCGACCCAACAAACCCGAAAGCAAAGCCACTACAGTCAGGTCGACCGCCCGGTCGACCGGCAAACATGCACACTGATACGTGCATCTGCCAGAACCACGGTCGACTTGTCCGGTCGACCGGACAAGACTGACACAGGCACGGTCGACTGGTGCGGTCGACCGGCTCAGGTCAAAAGATGAGTTTAAAACACATTTTTGAAAAGACTTTGATTTTTATGAAAAATATCTTTAAATAGTACTAAGTATAAAACATAAAAATTGATTTGTAGGCAGAGGATTTTGTATAAAAATATTTCTGTACATTTTATAGAAAATCATCTTAGAAACAGTATGTGCGTAAAAACATGTGTGATTGAGCTTCAAACCTATCCATCATTCTTTAACAAAATTCTAAACCTATAAAACTAAAAACAAATCTTGTTGAGCAATCTTCAAGTCTTGAGCCATATTATGCCTTGCTAGAGCCCCTTCTTCTATGTTCCTTCCTTGATATGCAATATGCCTTCTTTGCTTCATGAAACCTAGAAGTTGTTGCAATAGCTAAGCAATGGCCTCCAAATATGGTACTAACCTGAAACTTATCTTAAACAAACTCATTAGTACCAAATAGCACTAATTTGATTTGTCATCATCAAAACTCAATAAATGGAGAGTGTAACCTTTTGGGCCAACATGTACCTTGTCTCCAGCTCTCTTCAACAGTAATTGTAAAATAAACATAATTAGACAAATGCCTAGAATGCAAGTCTAAACATTTTTTTAAGCATTTAACAATCACTCAAATTACTGTTGGATTAAAACAGGGATGGTGGATAGCAGAAATAGCAAGAATATATAACGTACAAAAACTTAATTTTTTTGCGAGCGATATGTCCTGCAAAAAAGAGTTTTAGTAGTCCAATCAAATTTTCAACTTTTGCAACGCAATTTCTTGAAATTCTGTTTCCTACTTTCGAGAGTAGGGGCACAGAAATTGCAAGTCTTCTCTTGCAAAGCTTGAATGCTAGATCTGAATCTTCAAGTCCCTGAAACAACACACCAAACTTGTTAAAAAAAACAAATACACTGTTCCCTCCCCGGCAACGGCGCCAAAAATTGATTGTAAAATCAAAGAGTTAAGAATTTTACCGTGTAGCTTCGGGCTAACGGGTCGTGTCCACGAGGAGGAATGCGATGAAAGCTTTTCGGTGTTTTATTTAGTAACAAAGAATTGTGCTCATTTTTTAATTGAAAAGAGAATGGAAAGAAGGGAGATGAGTAAAAGAGAAATTGTAACTTTGGAGAAGGCTTTGGAAAACGGTGATTTAAAAAGCTTTGAAAAGTGATTGGTTGTTTTTAATGAAGAAGAAAATCTGGGCTCACTATCTCACTACTCAATGTCATGTTCTTCAATTGAAAATCTTAATGCCTCAACTTGATCATAGGCAAAACTTAAGATTGATTCTAGAAAGTTTTAAGCAAAATACATAAGATGGTTGGAAAGGTTAATTCTTTTCTTTAATAAATCGTCTTGAGTTGAATGTTAAATCATTAAGAAGTTCAAGTTTGAGATAAAAATAAGTTCAAGAGATGTTTTGAAAAGAGGTAGAAGTTAAAGATCCAAACCCATCCTCATGTGCCTTCAAGAACACTTTCAAGAAGAAAGGCTTAAGTTAGGCATGCAAATGATTCATTGGGTCATTTCATCAAACTGTTCGAAAAGAAGAGGGATCAGAGAGAGGAGTAATAGTGAGCCCAGAAAACCAATTTAGCTACTCATGGAAAATAAAGAACAATGCAAGTAATTAAAGTAAGACATACCGTAAAATGAGTGGAAGAAAATGTAGCTCGATTCTTGTATTGATGTCACTTCAATCTTCAAGTTACAAGCACTCAATTCCTCTCCTTACAGGTATTTGTACTGAACTACAAATTTGCAAAACAAAATACAACTTTTATACTATCTAACAAAGAGCCTAAATCCTTAAAGATAAACAAAAATTCTAATCCTAGTCTTCCTCCTTTTTCAGTACAAAACCCAAGCTTTTATAGGCAAAAACCCAGAGGGCAGCGAGTGAGGAGATAAGGGGAGCAAACGATCCCCTTATCTCCACCAACAAGCCGCGGATCCACGGCTTGGGCCGCGGATCCGTGGCCTGGATGTGGCCAATTGGCCACATCCAGGTGGAGAAACAGTTGGCGTGGCTTTAGGCTTCCTTTTGTCTTGTTGGATTTACTGTTGTAGCTCCCAGATTTGACGAAACGATCTTTGATTTGTTGGCTTCAACCGCTTGATTTGGGAAGATTCATTTCAGCCGGTTTTCAACCTCTCTGATATGCCAAGATTTGCCCTGATTCCTTAATTTCAAATTTATTCTGAATTAAATCAGAATTTGGTGGGCTTTTGGGCTTGTTTCTCTTTCTTTTCTTTTAGCAATTGGGCCTATATTTAACAAAGAAAAAGAAGACTTATTAATAGGATTTATTAGATAAAAAAGTATGATAATGTGACAATGTATATGCAATATATGTGACTGATCATAGAGCTCCAAATGCATCTGTATCACTTTGTTATCCATCATCAAAATCTTTCAATCTTGTAGGCTTCAACAGAATAGTGCCATGTGATTTCAATATATTATTAATAGAAGAAGAAAGGTATTCTCTAGCTCCATCAGATCGAAAGATTTTTATGTGCTTGTTGAAATGGGTATGAATCATGTTTGTGAAATCAGCATAGATTTATAATAGTTCAGATCGATTTCTCATAAGATAAACCCATGTATATCGAGAATAGTCATCAACAAAACAAACATAATAATTGTAATCAGAAAGAGATGAGATAGGTGCTGGACCCCAAATATCAGAGTGAACTAACTCAAAAACTCACGAAGACATGTGATTACTGATAGGAAAAGGCATAACAGTTTGTTTTGCAAAATGATAAATTTCATAATTATTTGAGCTAGCAAACTAAATATTTCCCAACATATCAGAATTAGACAAAGTCTTTAACCTAGAACTAGATAAATAACCCAACCGTCGATGCCATAAGTCAGAGATGACGAGAGACTCACAACAGAATGTGATGAAGAAGAAAGATGTAGATACTCCAACTGATACAAGCCGTTGATCT
This sequence comes from Agave tequilana, assembly GCA_038442645.1. Lineage (NCBI taxonomy): Eukaryota > Viridiplantae > Streptophyta > Magnoliopsida > Asparagales > Asparagaceae > Agave > Agave tequilana. Next base: position 71,377 of record JAVJIF010000440.1, read on the forward strand.
TACGTCCTGTCCCAATCATCCGGTCGGTGTGATCCTGGACAATGCGAGAAGTATGTGTAAAGAAAATATTACAATTATAATCAGTTATTTTACCAACAAATAGTAATTGCATGGTACGTTTAGGAATGCAGAAAACAGAAGATAAGGTGAGTTTACCTGATAGGTCAGAAGTGAGAGTGATGTTATCAGATTGGGTAGCTGCAAGGGATACACTATTAGCAGTGTATATACAAGTGGAATTAGAAATGGGAGAACAATGTGTAAGATAGACTTATTAAAAGTCACATGATGAGTATCACCTGAGTCAAATATTCAAGGAGTAGGTCCTCCAGAGGTGGCATACTGTTAGCCCAAAGGCCCTTAGCTCTAGCTTTGATGATGATTAACTCATGTAGTTATAGTTTACTAATAATATTGTGATATTTAGTTTTAGATATTTGATTAAGATATTATTAGGTGATTAGCTTCAACAAAGGTGTTTTGGAGCTTTCACATGTAGATTCAAGAGCTCGAGCGTCAAGATCGTATCTAGTACTCGGTTGGAGTCAAGCTCGGTGGATCGTGTTTGGATCGAGTCGGCTTGGAGACAAGAAGACTTCGGTACTGTGTTTAGTTTAGTATGTTTAGATTATTGTAAAGATGAGATAGTGTTAATATGCTCAAGTTCACATACACACACAAGTTTTTAAGTTTATTGGTTTTGGTTTTTCGGTTTAACCGATTTTGGATTTCATGTCAAAAACATAGATATAATATCTCATATGTATATTGGATTCTATCTATATATAATATGCTTCAAAATTGTTTCAATATCATGTTTTTATATTTAGATAAGTTTTGGAGAAAATAGTTTTCCATTTCAAAAATTCAAGTTTGGAAAATACCGATTTTTTTAAAGCTAAATTCCAATATCACAAAAATGATTCAAAATATTTATAATATGTGTTGAAATTTTGTCACACAAATTTGGTATTCAAAGATCTTAAAAGAACTTATTTCTGTGGAATTTATGTGTATTTTATGGGATTTTTTAGAAGGCAAAAAGTCAAGTTTTTAATCACTATAAAAGCTGGACCTCGCTTGAAGGTTCACCTGGGGGGTGAATAGGTGATGGCTAATCTAATGGTCACTTAATGCCTAATAATGCAAATAATGCGGAAGCTAGAAACAATTATGACCTAATTAAAACTTTTACACTAAACACTATGTATGACACAAGAGTGTTGCCGAATTCCCCGTGAAGGGCTTTGGACAAACTCCTCTAGATTCCCCTTGAATGGGTTGAGGTGCCGCGTTGGCTCTCTTGGTTGAATACAAGTGTTAGTCAACAATCCCAAGCATTATATCAATATGAGCACAAGGAATATATCATGCATATAAAGGTAAAGACAAGATAAGTAATGCAAGATATAAACAAGGAGATAGAGAGAGAGAGAGAAATGGTAATCGCAAACACAAGGGTATGTTTCGAGGTTCGAGCACACTTGCTCTACATCCCCGCCTTCGACACACGAAGGATTTCCACTATGCAAGATCCCAATGGATCTCTCCTCGGTGCCGCAACACCTACAAGCCCTCGGACTCTCTAGTCCTGTACACACCGCAAGCCCACCGGCTCACCGAGGCCGCACCTCAAACAAGAGTTCGCACCCGAACCCTAAACAACCACGAGCACACTTGCCCGTCTCCTCAAAGAACAAATGAAGTCTTTGGTGATCACAACACTTTGATCACCTAAAAACAATCTCACTACAACACACCTATGGGATGAATAATCAATGGATAGCTCAAGTGTGGTGTGAGAAAAACAAGGATGAGAGTGGTGGAGGAAAACTCAAAGAATCACTTTAAACACACTCTAAATAAAATCTTCCCTTTTGATTGGAAGTATTTGCACTAAATATGTGGAGAAAACTCTTTTAAAAAGGATGGGAAAAACTGGCTCAAAGCTTCCTAAAATCTTAGCTCAAAACAATGACAAGACCCTCAAATTTATAGGCCAGAAAAATATAGCCGTTGGGGTCTGTCAGAGCTGCCGGTCGACCCGTGCGGTCGACCGCCAATGGTCAGAAATCAGACCGTTGGAGCCACGGTCGACCGCCGGGTCGACCGACCCACTGGAGCTGAGAGTCGAACTCTCTGTCGGTCGACCCGTACGGTCGGCCGAACTTTCCAGAGAGCAGAGCTCTCTGGAGCAGTCGACCCGTACGGTCGACCGTCCTCCAGTGCACAAAGGCGTGCACATCTGTGCACGTCGGTCGACCGGTCCGGTCGGCCGACTCCAGGATTAGTCGACTTATAAAGGCTACTAGTCGACTTATCCGAAGCCTGAAACAGTTTTCTGGGATTAAAAAGTTAGTCTTTTTGGCTCAAATAAAATCCCATAAAATACATAAAAATCTACAAAAATAGTTTAACCAATATACTTTGATATACAAACATGCTTGCACAAAACCAAGGCATGTTATAAAAGATTGGACTATTTTTGTAACTTGAAAATATTTGGCTCATGATAAAAAACTGTTTTTTCCAAAACAATATTTTTCCAAAACATATTTTTCCAAATCTTCATCAAATACAAAAACAAGATATACTTTTAAAGCATAGTGTGTATGGATATGATCCACTACACAATCAAGATGAAATATCTATGTTTTTGACAATAAGCATAAACTTGGTTTTGGTTGAAAGATATGTATATATGAAAATACCAAAAACCAAACATGATATTTTTTCAAAATGAAAGTCTTTTCTAAACTGAAAATTCTTTTATGAAAACAATTCTATCAAGAGTGTGTGTGTATATGTACTTGAGCAATCCACCAACTACTCTATCCTTTACATTTTACTCTAAAACAAAAACAAAATCTTATACCTAGACACAAGTCTTGATTTTGAAGTCTTCCCTTGAAGTCTTCTCATCTTCTTGACTTGGTCCAAGCTTGATCCAAAAGCTCCTTGGATCACACCGTGCTAGCTCCAAATCTTGACATTTTATCCTTTGTTGAGCTATGCACCTACTAAGATCTTGATAATGAATCTGTCACTAATTAAACACAAGATCATTAGTAAACATAACTTCATGAGTTGATCATCATCAAAACTAGGGTGATAGGCCTTTGGGCCAACAATCTCCCCCTTTTTGATGATGACAAAACACATGAAGTTATATATGCATGGATTAAAGTAAAGCTTCAAAGAAGCTCCCCCTTAACTCATGCATCGACATAAATAATAAATATATGCAATAAAGCTCATAAACATGTTTGCAAATGTATGACATGTCTGCAAATACAACATGTCAAATAATCATAAAACTCATCAAGTTCTTATCTCCATACATTTGCAAAACAAAACATATTGCAAAACAAAACATATATGCATATAAACATAAATTCTACTAACATGCATATAAACTCAAAATCTTTCTCCCCATTTTTGTCAATCATCAACAAAGGGGTCAAAGTAAAATCAAATCAAACAAATTTTTCTCCCCCTTTTTGTCAAAAACAAAAAGATCAAGAAGGGGTAATACAAATCAATCAATAAAGATTTATATGCGATATACATTCATGAAGAGGAAGACACTAAGTTAGCTTCCCTACACATATGCATTACATGAAGAAGGGATGACAAGCCCTAATTCACACAACACATATTATGTAATGCATAAGAGGAGATGTGAAGCTCCCCCTACACACGTATATCATATAAAGAAGAGTTGTCAAGCTCCTCAATTTATAATATACTCAACATGAATCTATATGTAGAAGAGATGTTAAGCTCTCCTTGCATATAGGAAATACATATCAAAACAAAAAAAAATTTTTAAAGGTATCAGAGCTCTTGTAAAACAAACAAATTTTAAGATACCAAATTGAAAATAATCATTATTATAAAACATATTGATACCAATTGAAATTTAACAAATATGAAGTTGAAGCATTTTGATATCAATGGTAAACATAATGATCAAAATATTTTTATTTTTCATCAAAAACTTTGTGCTTTTAAAAATGTGAACCAAATGAAAGTTAAGCACATGAAAATCATATATATGTATGAAAAATTATACCAATTGAATTTGATACATACATATATAAGAAAATAAAATACGAGTATATACAAAAATTATCAATTTAGATACCAATTGAAAGAGTCCAATGATACCAATTGACAAACAATAAGATCAAGTGTATATCTCATAACCTACCGCCCTTCATATGCACAAGGTAAAAGATTTTCAATGAAGCATACAAGGCATAATCGCCCATCCATCCTCCCATAGATGGTAGGGGTTTTCAAAAATAGATTTGAAAAATAAGCTTTGTTTGAAAAACTCTACCAAATGAAGAACAATTAACTAGTTAAAATAATTTTTGAAAAACTAGTTAAAGATCCTTCAAAAACATGAAATCAAAGCATATGTATTTCATGAATCATACTAAATACATCAAAGTTTAATCACTCATAGTCCATAAAGCTCAAAATTATCTTGAAAAGTAAAAGATGAGTGTTCAAAGATTATGTAAATAGCATTTTTATGAAAATAGACATTGAAGCTCAATCAAACATGAATCTCATTTTTTTAACAAAACATGAAAAAATTATTTTTCATTAAAACACTAATCTTCATGGTATATGTATGATTAATTCAATCCTAACAATACACATACATATCCCAAAAATAAAAGAGTCTATTAATGATGTTTGCATGAAGGCAAGAGACTCACGGGTATACATGTATATTTATTAGATTTGAATTAAAAATACATATACATGAAGTAAAGTCATAAAATAGGCATAACAAGTATAAATGAAAGAATCATCAAAACTAGACTATGCATATGCAAATAGTGGGTACAAATGAGCATGAAGTTCAAATATATATGAGTCAATTGTAGTTCACTATTCATATAAGTATAAATGCAAGTTTGACACATTCTACATCTAAGCATGTAAATACCACATGAAGCACACAAAAATATGAACATGCTATAAGATATATGAAATTAAAGGCATGTACATAAAAAAAAAGAGTTTAGAGATTGTTACCAACTCCAAAGCTCCTAACATGGTGGTTGTCCCACCAAAGCTCCTTGATAGTGATGCATCCTAAAAGTATGTCCATCATGTCCAAGTGCATCCACTACCAAGGCACCAATCCTCTCACGTTTTGTGAGAGCCCTCACCTACATCAAAAGCAAAAGGTGGGGTTTTTGGTACCCATATTTTCTTGGGTCCTTTGGGGTTAGTCTTGTAAGGAACCCAAACATTTTTATAATTAGAAAAATTTAGAGAATTAATATTATCATAACAAAACTTTGCTAAATGGCCTTTGCGGCCACAATGTGTACATATGTACACCTTAGTATGCTTATGTGTAGGAGTGTGATCATGTTGTGCAACATAAGCAAATGCATGGTTATGATGTGCATGAATGTGTGGAGTTTGTTTCTTTGAAAACATTGACTCCAACCTAGAATGATTAAAAGCACAAGAGTTCAAAATTGAACTCAAACCATCCATTTTATTTTTCAAACCATTAATCTCATTAGTGGTGGCATGTAAAGCATGGTGAGATATAGAACTATTTTTCTTTTTCCTTTTAGAAATAAATTCTTTTTCTTTTTCAACAAAATTTCTTTTCAAAGTAATATTTTCTTGAAAAAACAACTTCTTTTTGTTTTTCCACCAAATCAATCTTATCTTTCAAAATAGTGTTTCCTTCACATAAATCATTCAATTTTGACATGAGGGAAACATTTTCATTTTTCAAAACCTCATTCTCTTTTTCTAAGCATGCAATATTATTCCTAAATGAATCATGTTCTTTATGCATGCAAGCAATATTCTTTTTCAAATTTTTATTTTCCTTTTTAAGCATGTCATATTTTCAAGCACAAGATGACAAAAGGTAGTAAACTCATCATATGACATGTCTTCATCATCGGATTCGGAGTTTACCTCAAGGGGGTTATCCCCTTGGACCATATAGTACACGTTGGAGGTGTAGCTTCCAACGTCCGAATCACTCCCGGCATAATATAGATCTTTTTCGCCAAGAGAGGTGATGATGTTCCAAGCTACAAAAGCTGATTCAACATTAGAAACCCTAAATAAATAAACATCATTTAGGGTTAATTTAAGAGCATGAAGGGCTTTTGAGTTAGCCTCAAAATACTTGCTAATATTAACATAAGAATCATTAGTGGTAGCAAGATATACATGAATGCCTAAGGCCTTGAGGTACAATGACATCTTAACCTTCCAAATTTGGATGTTAAGAATGTCAAAAGTGGGTGGTGACATGAACTCCATGGTGTGTGTACAAATATTGTGATTAGCCTAAAAATGAGGATCTTTAACTCTAGGTTGTTAGACCCAAATCAGAGTACCAAGCTCTGATACCAATTGAAGGTTCACCTAGAGGGGGGGTGAATAGGTGATGGCTAATCTAATGGTCACTTAATGCCTAATAATGCAAATAATGCGGAAGCTAGAAACAATTATGACCTAATTAAAACTTTTACACTAAACACTATGTATAACACAAGAGTGTTGCCGAATTCCCCGTGAAGGGCTCTGGACAAACTCCTCTAGATTCCCCTTGAATGGGTTGAGGTGCCGAGTTGACTCTCTTGGTTGAATACAAGTGTTAGTCAACAATCACAAGCAATATATCGATATGAGCACAAGGAATATATCATGCATATAAAGGTAAAGACAAGATAAGTAATGCAAGATATAAACAAGGAGATAGAGAGAGAAATGGCAATCGCAAACACAAGGGTATGTTTCGAGGTTCGAGCACACTTGCTCTACATCCCCGCCTTCGACACACGAAGGATTTCTACTATGCAAGATCCCAATGGATCTCTCCTCGGTGCCGCAACACCTACAAACCCTCGGACTCTCTAGTCTCGTACACACCGCAAGCCCACCGGCTCGCCGAGGCCGCACCTCAAACAAGAGTTCGCACCCGAACCCTAAACAACCACGAGCACACTTGCCCATCTCCTCAAAGAACAAATGAAGTCTTTGGTGATCACAACACTTTGATCACCTAAAAACAATCTCACTACAACACACCTATAGGATGAATAATCAATGGATAGCTCAAGTGTGGTGTGAGAAAAACAAGGATGAGAGTGGTGGAGGAAAACTCAAAGAATCACTTTAAACACACTCTAAATAAAATCTTCCCTTTTGATTGGAAGTATTTGCACTCAAATATGTGGAGAAAACTCTTTTAAAAAGGATGGGAAAAACTGGCTCAAAGCTCTCCTAAAATCTTAGCTCAAAACAATGACAAGACCCTCAAATTTATAGGCCAGAAAAATATAGCCGTTGGGGTCTGTCAGAGCTGCCGGTCGACCCGTGCGGTCGACCGCCAACGGTCAGAAATCAGACCGTTGGAGCCACGGTCGACCGCCGGGTCGACCGACCCACTGGAGCTGAGAGTCGAACTCTTTGTCGGTCGACCCGTACGGTCGGCAGAACTTTCTTGAGAGCAGAGCTCTCTGGAGCGGTCGACCCGTACGGTCGGCCGTCCTCCAGTGCACAAAGGCGTGCACATCTGTGCACGTCGGTCGACCGGTCCGGTCGGCCGACTCCAGGATTAGTCGACTTATAAAGGCTACTAGTCGACTTATCCGAAGCCTGAAACAGTTTTCTGGGATTAAAAAGTTAGTCTTTTTGGCTCAAATAAAATCTCATAAAATACATAAAAATCTACAAAAATAGTTTAACCAATATACTTTGATATACAAACATGCTTGCACAAAATCAAGGCATGTTATAAAAGATTGGAATATTTTTGTAACTTGAAAATATTTGGCTCATGATAAAAAACTATTTTTCCAAAACAATATTTTTCCAAAACATATTTTTCCAAATCTTCATCAAATACAAAAACAAGATATACTTTTAAAGCATAGTGTGTATGGATATGATCCACTACACAATCAAGATGAAATATCTATGTTTTTGACAATAAGCATAAACTTGGTTTTGGTTGAAAGATATGTATATATGAAAATACCAAAAACCAAACATGATATTTTTCCAAAATGAAAGTCTTTTCTAAACTGAAAATTCTTTTATGAAAACAATTCTATCAAGAGTGTGTGTGTATATGTACTTGAGCAATCCACCAACTACTCTATCCTTTACATTTTACTCTAAAACAAAAACAAAATCTTATACCTAGACACAAGTCTTGATCTTGAAGTCTTCCCTTGAAGTCTTCTCATCTTCTTGACTTGGTCCAAGCTTGATCCAAAAGCTCCTTGGATCACACCGTGCTAGCTCCAAATCTTGACATTTTATCCTTTGTTGAGCTATGCACCTACTAAGATCTTGATAATGAATCTGTCACTAATTAAACACAAGATCATTAGTAAACATAACTTCATGAGTTGATCATCATCAAAACTAGGGTGATAGGCCTTTGGGCCAACATCGCTTTCTGTCGGTCAACCGGACCGGTTGACCGCTGCAGAAGTCAGTCGACCGGTTCGGTGGAGCGATGTGCACAAACGTGCACGGCAGCTTGGGCTTGTGGGCCAGTCGATCGTCCAAAGAGCTCTGCTCTCTGGAAATGGCCCCGGTCGACAGGGCGGTCGACCAGCAGAGAGTTGCTGCTCTCTGTATCCAGTCCCGATCGACTGGGCAGTTGACCGGTGGCTCAACGGTCATTTTTATGACCGTTGGCCGGTCGACCGGGCGGTCGACCGGAAGGGAAATTTTGCCCTTTGCCAGACTGCCAACGGACAGAATTTTGGTGGGTTATAAATACCCATCCTCTTGAGCTGTTTTAGCTAAGTTTTTAGAAGAGAAGATTTTTCATCTTTACAAGTGTTTAACAGCAAGTTTTTAAAAGAGTTTTGAGCTTAAATATTTGATCTTTATTTGTTTTAAAGGGTTGGAAATTCAAAGAAAAAGAGAAGTCTTTGGGAATTGTTTTATTCTTCATTTCTATTTAAATCCTAGATGTTTTCCCAAGTATTTTCTTTGTGATTTTGGGAATTGTTTTGTTCTTCATTTCTATTTAAATCCTAGAAGTTTTCCCAAGTACTTTCTTTATGATTTTGATTTCCAAACTCTTTGTTTTATCACACTTGAGCTATCATATCTATCCTATCTATTAGGATCTAGTTTTGTGGGAAAATTGATTTGTGGTTGTTGATACCACCAAGAGTCGCAAACCTTCTTTGAAAATCACCTAGAGGGGGGGTGAATAGGTGATAATGCTAATCAATGCCCAAATAAAAATTATGATGCAACAATCTCCCAAAATAAGACTAGAAGCCGGATTCCCCTTGAAGGGCTCTGAACTCCTTCCTTGTGATTCCTCTGGATATGAGTTGGAGGTGCACAATGCAATCTTGTTGTATGGGACTTTGATTGACAAGATGAATGAAAACAAGTGAATATTGCAATGAAAATAGAAAGCAAGTAATAAGAGCAATGAAAGTAAAGAAAGAAGCAAGAGCAAGTAAACCAAACACAAACACCGAGAATTTTTCCGAGGTTCGAGCACCCAGCTCTACGTCCCCGCCTTCCCCAGAAGGATTTCTAACCATTATAACTTCACAAGGATGTTACAAATACACCGGAGTACCCAACTCCACAATCTCAAGTACAAGTTCTCTCTTGGTGATCAAAAGACCACAAACTCTCTTTTGAAAATGTCTCTTCCCTTACAAAGATCCTTGTAGAATGATGAGAGGATTGAAGCTCTTGTGTGTAAGTGAAAAGAAAAAGAAATCAGAGAGTTTTGAAAAACACTTCAGAAAATGAGAGAAATATTCAGCACAAAAATCAAGAAACAAAGCTCTTTTGAATGCCTTAAACTTTTGAAACTTTTGCAAAATTTTCTTGTAATGAACCTCTCCCTAAACACCCCTATTTATAGTAGAGGGCTAGGGTTTAAAGATAAAACTTACTTAAGGCTAATTAGGAAGTATTAGGATTAGCAAATATCATTTAAACCCATTTTAGAAAGAAAAAGACAAAAATAAAACAACTCAGAAAAATAGCCGTTACTGTTCAAACGGCTCTTTCGGTCGACCGGTCGGTCGACCGGAGTTCAAATAATACGACCGTTACGGGATTCCGGTCGACCGGTCGGTCGACTGGGCAGAAACAGAGAGCAATGTCATCTCAGTCGGCCAGCCGCCCGGTCGACCGAAGGACTTCGGTCGGCCGCCCGGTCGGCCGAAAAACGTGCACATGGATACACACCAAAAACTGCCAGAACCTCGGTCGACTGGGACGATCGACTGTTCTGACCTGACAGAGTGCGGTCGACCGGTCGGTCGACCGGCTCAGGCCAAAAATCAAAACTGAACCAGAATTTTGAAGGGGATTTGAAATCTAACAAAATAGTTTTGATTTGAAACATGTATAATACCCAAAATTGAGTTTGTAAACAAAAGGCTTTAAGTTAAAATAATTTTTACATATTTATATAGGGAATATTTTTGGAATTGATATGTGCGCCAAAAACGTGTGTGATAGAGCTTCAACCCTATTCACTATTCTTTAAAAAAAACTATAAAACTAGAAACAAATCTAATGAAATATCTTGAGCAATCTTGAAGTCTTGAGCCATGCAATGCCTTGCTAGAGCCTTCTCTTCTATGTTCCTTCCTTGACGTGCAAAAAGCCTTCTTTGCTCCATGAAACTAGAAGTTCTTGCAATAGCTAAGCAATGGCCTCCAAATATGGTACTAACCTGAAACTTATCTTAAACAAACTAATTAGTACCAAATAGCTCTTATTTGTTTTGTTATCATCAAAACTCTAAACAAATGGAGAGTGTAACTTTTTGGGCCAACAATCTCCCCCTTTTTGATGATGATAAAACAAATAGGCTATAAAAAAAATAAAAGAGAGGGGTGTAAGCTCCCCCTCAAATTATGCCAAGAAAAACCATATGAGTTGCAAGCAAAAATCATGAGGCTAAAAATCATAAACATAATGAGGTATAAAACACTTGCAAAACACTTAAACTCAAATACAAGAATTCATGAAAACACATGAAAACACATCAAAAACCAAAACCATATGAACTCATAAACTCATATTTTTCCATACATAAACTCATTCTCCCCCTTTTTGTCATACATCAAAAAGGGTTAAGAAAACATTTTTATTCAATAACACAAACATTAAGTTCACCACAAATAAAAGAGAATCTAGCAAAATCAAGTGATTTAGTGAAAATATCGGCAAGTTGCAAATCCGTAGAAACATAATCAATATCTATATCTCCTTTCTCAAAATGATCTCTAAGAAAGTGATATCTAATCTCAATGTGTTTGGTCTTACTATGTTGATTTGCATTCTTAGTCATATGTATAGTACTAGTATTATCACAAAATATTTTTATATGGTTATAATGCAAATCATAATCAAGGAGAGTATGTTTCATCCAAAGGACTTGTGCACAACAAGTTCCCGCGGCAACATATTCTGCCTCGGCGGTTGAGAGAGCTACGGAATTTTGTTTCCTAGAGGACCATGAAACAAGACAATTACCAAGAAATTGACATGTCCCACTAGTACTCTTTCTATCTACTCTACAACCCGCATAGTTGGCATCCGAATAACTCATCATTGAGAAATCTCCGGTTTTTGGATACCAAAGACCCATTCCAATTGTGCCCTTAATATAACGAATAATGCGTTTTACCGCAATAAGATGGGACTCTTTGGGACACGATTGAAATCTAGCACAAAGACACACACTAAACATTATGTCCGGCCTACTTGCCGTCAAATACAAAAGACTACCTATCATGCTTCTATACAATTTAATATCAACATTTTTACCTTGGTCATCCTTATCAAGCTTGGTTGTAGTTGCCATGGGAGTGTTGCAAACTTTAGAGCCTTCAAGTCCAAACTTCTTTACGAGTTCCTTTGCGTACTTGGCTTGACATATGAAATTCCCATCTTGCAATTGCTTGATTTGGAGTCCAAGAAAGAAATTCAATTCACCCATGGAAGACATTTCAAACTCACATTGCATAACCTTCTCAAACTCCTTGCATAAAAACTCATTAGAAGATCCAAAATTATATCATCAACATAAATTTGCACAATTAAAATGTCATTATCAATATGCTTAGTAAAAAGAGTTGTGTCTACTTTGCCTTTAACAAAATCATTTGAAATGAGAAAACTAGAAAGCCTTTCATACCAAGCTCTTGGAGCTTGTTTCAATCCATACAAAGCTTTATCAAGTTTAAAAACGAAATTAGGATGAACATGATCAACAAAACCGGGAGGTTGTTCAACATAAACTTCTTCATTTATAAAATCATTCAAAAATGCACTTTTCACATCCATTTGAAAAAGTTTAAAATTTTAAAAAGATGCAAAAGCTAGTGTCATCCGTATGGCTTCAAGCCGTGCTAGGGTGCAAAGGTCTCCTCAAAGTCAATTCCCTCAACTTGAGTGTAACCTTGGGCCACTAACCTAGCTTTATTCCTAATAACATTACCAGACTCATCCATCTTGTTTCTAAAGATCCACTTAGTACCAATTATTGGTCTATCGTGGGGCCTAGGAACAAGGTGCCAAACTTGGTTGTGCTCAAATTGATTGAGTTTCTCTTGCATGGCTAGCAACCAATATGAGTCCGCCTCGGCTTCGAGGATGCTTTTGGGTTCAAAATGAGAAATGAAAGCAAAGTTACCACATAAGTCATGGAGCTTGGAGCGAGTTGTTACCCCTTTAGAGACATCACCTAAGATGAGTTCCTTGGGGTGGTTTGTAGCGTATCTCCAATCTTTAGGAAGCGGTTGAGAGCTTTCCTCTTTATCCTCTTGAACATCACCAATTGGTTTCTTGCTTTTCTTCTTGAGCGGGTGAGTCCTTCAAGGATAGTCTCTCCATGTCTTCACCTAATTGGTCAATCTCTACAACATTCTCAACAACCACATTAGATTCTTCAAATTTAACATGCATGGATTCTTCAATGGTAAGTGAAGATCTATTGAATACTCTATAAGCTTTGCTAGTAGTAGAATATCCAACAAAGATTGCTTCATAAGCCTTAGCATCAAATTTACCCAAGTTATCTTTAGTAATCAAAACAAAACACTTGCATCCAAAAACTTTAAAATATGCAACATTTGGTTTTCTAGAATGATACATTTCAAAAGATGTTTTGGAAGAATTCTTACACAAATAAATACGATTTGAAATATAGCATGCGGTATTTACGGCCTCAGCCCATAAATATTGAGGGAGGTCATATTCACTTATCATGGTCCTAACCATTTCTTGAAGTGTTCTATTTTTCCTTTCTACAACTCCATTTTGTTGTGGAGTTCTAGGACATGACATTTCATGCTTGATTCCCTTTTCATCACAACAAGTCATGAAGAGTTGATTAACAAACTCACCACCTCTATCACTCCTTATTTTCAAAATCGAAAAATCTTTTACTTTTTCAACCCTTTTTCGAAAAACTTTAAAATGAGAAAAAGTTTGATCTTTTTGTTCCAAAAAGAAAACCCAAGTGAAACGGGAAAAATCATCAACTAAAACAAATGCGAATCTACTACCATTTAAACTCTTAGTTTTAGTTGGTCCAAAAAGATCCATATGAATTAATTCTAATGGCCTAGTTGACATGATATCCTTGATTGGTTTGAAGGAAGACTTGGTTTGTTTTCCAAGTTGGCACGCACCACAAATGCGGTCTTTCTCAAACTTCAAGCCAGGTATACCCTTCACCAATTCTTTAGAATTAATCCTTGAAAGATGGTCAAAAGATGCATGTCCTAATCTTCTATGCCAAAGCCAAGAATTTTCATCAAAAGCATTCAAGCATTTAGTAGAACAATCTAAATTAAGCATGTCAATGATATAAACATTATTGTCACGAAAATCGGTGAGAATACAATCATTGGTTTTAACATCAATAATCTTGCAAGAAGAATCATCAAAAACAACTTTAAGTCCACGGTCACAAAGTTGACTAATACTAAGCAAGTTATGCTTCAAACCATCAACAAGAACTACATTTTCTATAATAGGAGATGTACCAATTTGAATGTTACCTATACCGATGATAGTGCCCTTGGAGTCATCCCCGAAGGTGACGGTGCCACCTTCCATGTACCTTGATAGGGTTGTAAAGTTATTGATGTCCCATGTCATGTGTCTTGAACAACCACTATCAAGGTACCACCGCTCCTTACGTCTTGGAGCCTTGGTGTGTACCTACATCAAATAATTTAGGACTTGATTTTGGTACCCACATTTTCTTGGGTCCTAAAGAGTTAGTGCCATGAACCCAAACAAGATTATTTGATCTATTTACTTGGTCATAACAAAACTTAGCCAAATGTCCATTCTTACCACAATAAGTACATCTATACACTCTACCATATTTAAAAGCATAGTGAGTGTGAGACTTGTGAGCATGTGTGGATTTAGCATGAGTGTTGCGTGAAGTGTGAGCATAAGGAATCTTAACATGAGAATCTTTAGCATGAGAAGTGTGCTTTTTAGAAAACATTTCTTCAAGTTTCTTAGTGTTAAAAGCACAATCCTTCAAAACCTTTTCAAAATCAACAATTCTAGTTTTTAAAGAAGAAATTTCTTTTTCATCAATCTTAGGAAATTTTGCTTTACAAGCAACTTTGTAAGCACTAAATTCATTTTGAGTAGAAATGAGATTGGAAGAAATTTCATCTTTTTCTCTAGAAACAATAGCAAGTTGATTTTTAAGAAAAGCAACTTCCTTTTCCAATTTAGAACATTCAATCTTTTTATTATCATAGGTTTCCGAGAGTTCAACCAAAGCATGTACAAGAACTTCTTTACTTAATTCATCTTCTTCATCAAGAGGTTGTGGGGTTACCTTTGGTGTGTTTGCCATGAAACACATGTTCGCCGTGTCCACCTCATCTTCGGATTCGCTTTTCGAATCCCATGTGGCTTTGTATGCTTTCTTTTCGATCGGCTTCTTTGGCTTGAAGGAGGAAGTCATCTTCTTCTTGAAATCCGGGCAATCCGCCATGATGTGTCCGGGCTTTCGGTAATTGTAGCAAATGATTCTTCTCTCCTCTTTTTCTTCAAACTTCCTTCTAAAGTTGAGTTTGTTCTTACGGTACATTCTCTTCACGTTTCGCACAAGAAGGGAGAGCTCCTCATCTTCTTCTTCATCTTCTTCTTCGTCATCAAGAGTGAAGGAAGACTTGAAGGCTATGAATTTCTTCTTTAGAGGAGCGGCTTCTTCTCTTGCCTTCTTTTCCATCTCATGATTCTTCAAGTTTCCAATGAGACTAATGAGGTCCATTTCGTCCTTGTCATTCAACTCTTTCAAGGTGGTGGCCTTTATCTCCCATGAAGAAGGAAGAGCCCGAATCACTTTTCGCACCTTTTGGTCATTGGAAATATCATCACCTAAAGAGGAAAGAGCATTGGTGATTTTAGTAAACCTTGTAATCATGCAATCAATAGATTCATCATCAATCATTTTAAAAGATTCATATTGGGACCTCAAGAGATCTATCTTAGCTCTCTTTACTTGTGATGTCCCCTCATGTGTGACCAACAAATGTTGCCAAATCTCATAGGCGGATTGGCAATGTATTACCCGTGTAAGGTCATCCTCATTCAAGGCGGTTAGGAGGGAGTTTTGGGCCTTTGAGTTAGCCTCATATTCTCTAAAGATAAATTCGGTCCAAGTGCTTTTATCACTATCAGGTACAACATAGGGTTTGTTCAAGGATTTAGCAACTAGGCTACCTAAAGATTGTAAGAAAATAGTCATCCTAACCTTCCAAATTGGGAAATTAAGTCCATCAAATTTAGGAGGGGTTTTGATGTTATCGGCCATGTTTACTAGTGAATGAATGGATGAATGCAAATGTTGATTAGCAAATTTTAAGGATCTCTCTAAGGATGTTAACTTGTTAAGCCAAACCTAGAGTCCAAGCTCTGATACCAATTGAAAATCACCTAGAGGGGGGGGTGAATAGGTGATAATGCTAATCAATGCCCAAATAAAAATTATGATGCAACAATCTCCCAAAACAAGACTAGAAGCCGGATTCCCCGTGAAGGGCTCTGAACTCCTTCCTCGTGATTCCTCTGAATATGAGTTGGAGGTGCACAATGCAATCTTGTTGTATGGGACTTTGATTGACAAGATGAATGAAAACAAGTGAATATTGCAATGAAAATAGAAAGCAAGTAATAAGAGCAATGAAAGTAAAGCAAGAAGCAAGAGCAAGTAAACCAAACACAAACACCGAGAATTTTTTCGAGGTTCGAGCACCCAGCTCTACGTCCCCGCCTTCCCCAGAAGGATTTCTAACCACTATAACTTCACAAAGATGTTACAAATACACCGGAGTACCCAACTCCACAATCTCAAGTACAAGTTCTCTCTTGGTGATCAAAAGACCACAAACTCTCTTTTGAAAATGTCTCTTCCCTTACAAAGATCCTTGTAGAATGATGAGAGGATTGAAGCTCTTGTGTGTAAGTGAAAAGAAAAAGAAATCAGAGAGTTTTGAAAAACACTTCAGAAAATGAGAGAAATATTCAGCACAAAAACCAAGAAACAAAGCTCTTTTGAATGCCTTAAACTTTTGAAACTTTTGCAAAATTTTCTTGTAATGAACCTCTCCCTAAACACCCCTATTTATAGTAGAGGGCTAGGGTTTAAAGATAAAACTTACTTAAGGCTAATTAGGAAGTATTAGGATTAGCAAATATCATTTAAACCCTTTTTAGAAAGAAAAAGACAAATAAAACAACTCAGAAAAATAGCCGTCACTGTTCAAACAGCTCTTTCAGTCGACCGGTCGGTCGACTGGGCAGAAACAGAGAGCAATGTCATCTCAGTCGGCCAGCCGCCCGGTCGACCGAAGGACTTCGGTCGGCCGCCTGGTCGGCCGAAAAACGTGCACACAGATACGCACCAAAAACTGTGATTGGTAGTCAAAAGTGCATTTTTATCATCATATTACCATCACATTTTCATATTTATTCATTTAATTCTGCACATTTATTAATAATTTGTAATTTATTGTGTGCAGGCCTCGAATTATTATTTTAACAATAAATAAAGCTTAAAGAGCCCAAAAGCCCAGATCCAAGCCCATATTTGAAGCCCAAGAGTCAAAGTGCAAATATCAGATTGTCAAAGTGCAAATATACAAGGGCTAAAGTTGCAATTATTAAAGATGAGGGAAGGATAGAATTCTACCCAACCTAAACTCTTGCAGGATGAGCATAAAAGCCAAAGATAAGAAGGAAATTCGTGGATAAAAGATTTGAGATACTTGAGATCAAGGTAACTTGTTTACTAAGTTATCTCGAAATCCCAAGATGGAGAGCCAGGATCACACTTCCAGAAGCAAAAGCCCATATGGACGGACCAGGAGAGGCCACGCGCCAAAGCGCGTGGCCAGACGTCACCACAATGCCGCAAAAACGCGGCAAAAGCCGCAGAATTGCGGCAAAGTGGATGAGTTAGAATCCCAGATTTCGTGGACAAGTTCATCCAGGACTCCTCGGCCTTCTGCACCTATAAATACCCCCTGCAGTGCAACGTACAGAGCGTCCAGCGTCCAGCAAAGGGCCAAAGTTAGGATTTTTAGGGTTTCTCTTCTTTCTTCTAGTTTTGTAATTAGGGTTTCTTTTTATTTTCAAGAGAGGGAGATGGCTATGTTGAGGGTGACACTGATGTATGCTTCTCTTCTCCATTGTTTCAAGTAATGAAGGTAATTTTTATTTTTATTTATGTCATTGCTTTACTTTTCTTTTTGTTCTCTTTTTCTTTTCTACTTTCTTTCTGTTGATCTTTGATGAGCATGCAAGCGATTACCGAACCACAAGTATAACAAATCTTGGTGGTGCCAACGATATTCTATGGAGATGTTCTCCTCCTCGAGGCGTATCAATTCATACTTGCCCAAGGCTTGATGATCTAATGCGAACAGCGGACTGAGATCGATCCCATGATTTATGCGTTCACGCCTCCGAAATAAGGTAGAAAGTGTTAGGTTTTCACATATTTTCTCCAACCAAGGTTAGTTTTCTTTTCTTTTATTTTATTTGTTGATTAAATCACTATCTCCCAATTCTTTCTTTTCCGATTCATTGTAAATACCACTTCCTTTCTAACTTAACTAATAAAAATAAAAACTTTAGAGAAACTTGCTTAACGCTTCCATCGCAGTCCCTCCCTGAGGATCACGACCCGCATAGCCTTGCTACAGCGGATTAGAATTGAGAACTTGCACATCTTATTCTTAAAACTAAAATACTATCTTTTGTGGCAGGAAAACTCAGTCAACAAACTGCCAGAACCTCGGTCGACTGGGACGGTCGACTGTTCTGACCTGACAGAGTGCGGTCGACCGGTCGGTCGACCGGCTCAGGCCAAAAATCAAAACTCAACCAGAATTTTGAAGGGGATTTGAAATCTAACAAATAGTTTTGATTTGAAACATGTATAATACCCAAAATTGAGTTTGTAAACAAAAGGCTTTAAGTTAAAATAATTTTCACATATTTATATAGGGAATATTTTTGGAAATGATATGTGCGCCAAAAACGTGTGTGATAGAGCTTCAACCCTATTCACTATTCTTTAACAAAAACTATAAATCTAGAAACAAATATAATGAAATATCTTGAGCAATCTTGAAGTCTTGAGCCATGCAATGCCTTACTAGAGCCTTCTCTTCTATGTTCCTTCCTTGACGTGCAAAAAGCCTTCTTTGCTCCATGAAACTAGAAGTTCTTGCAATAGCTAAGCAATGGCCTCCAAATATGGTACTAACCTGAAACTTATCTTAAACAAACTAATTAGTACCAAATAGCTCTTATTTGTTTTGTTATCATCAAAACTCTAAACAAATGGAGAGTGTAACCTTTTGGGCCAACATTCTTTACTTTGTAATATCCCTCTAGTGAGAGGTGATTGTGGAGGTTGTGTTGATATCCCTCTAGTGAGAGGTGATTGTGGAGGTTGTGTTGATATCCCTCTAGTGAGAGATATTTGAGTTTGCGTTTGTTGTTATCCCTCTTAGTGAAGAGGTGATTGTTGCAGTATTGGCTTTGAGCCTTATCCTTCTAGTGAGAGGTTGATTGTTGTTTGGCTAAGTTCCCATCTCTCTAAGTGTAGAGGTGATTGTTGTTGCGCCCTGCCTGTTGTGTAGAGGTTGTTAGTGTTGGCCCAAAGGCCCATCACTCTAGTTTTGATGATGATCAACTCATGAAGTTATGATTACTAATGATCTTGTGTTTAATTAGTGACAGATTCATTATCAAGATCTTAGTAGGTGCATAGCTCAACAAAGGATAAAATGCCAAGATTTGGAGCTTGCACGGTGTGATCCAAGGAGCTTTTGGATCAAGCTTGGACCAAGTCAAGAGATGAAGACTTGTGTCTAGGTATAAGATTTTTGTTTTTTAGATAAAATGTAAAGGATAGAATAGTTGGTGGATTGCTCAAGTTCATATCGCACACACACTCTTGATTTATATGTGTTTTCATAAAAGATTTTTAGTTCTAGAAAAATACCGTTTTGGTTTTTGGTGTTTCAAATATACATGTGTTTTTAACCAAAACCATTTTAGAACTCTCGTCCGTTCTGCTGATCTGCTCGACACACTTTTAGTTTTCTAGTCATAACTTTTGATTCCTATATTCAATTAACATGATTTATATTGCATTTTAAAGATGACTTTCAGAGATACATTTAATATTCAATAATCATTTTCTGATTTAAATTTTAAGAATGTCAAATATTGGGTTGAAGTCTGAAAAACAGTTTACAGTTTCTGATTTGATACCTTTTAGTATTTTATTGATAACTTTCAATTCCGAATTGATATTGATTTTATTTAAGTTTCATTAGAAAGAAGAGTTCAATATCTACAAATTCATCCTATATACTTATTCCCAAATTCGAACGTTTTAGACCCCAAAACTGTGCTCCAAGTTAACCTATTGTACAGAGGTCGGTCGACCGGCCGGGTCGACCGGAACCAAGTGCGGTCGACGGCAACAGTCGACCGACGTGCACAAAAACGTGCACGTTTGGCGGGTCGACCGGGCCGGTCGACCGGAACTGAGAGCAGTGCTCTCTGCTCTTCTGGGTCGACCGGGCCGGTCGACCGGAGGCTGTAACGGTCAGATTTTTGACCGTTGGCGGTCGACCGGGCGGTCGACCGGCAGCTCTGACAGACCCCAACGGTCACATTTTTCTGACCTCTATAAAAGGGGGTTTGGTCATTATTTTGAGCCAAGATTTTTGGGAGAATTAGAGCCAGTTTTTTTTAGTCTTTTTCAGAAGTTTTCTCCACAAAATAGTGAGCAAATATTTCCTATCTAAAGGGAAGATTTTATCAAGAGTGTAAAAGAGATTTCTTTGAGTTTTCCTCCACCTTTCACATCCTTGTTTTTCTCACACCACACTTGAGCATCCATTGATTATTCATCCTATAGGTGTGTTGTAGTGAGAGTTTTTATTGGTGATCAAGTGTTTAGATCACCAAGAGATCATTTCTTGTACTTTGAGGAGGCGGACGTGTGTGTCCGCGTTGTTTCGAGTTCGGGTGCGGACTTGTTGTACGAGGTGCGGCCTCGGCGAGCCGGTGGGCTTGCGGTGTGTACGGGACTAGAGAGTCCGAGGGCTTGTAGGTGTTGCGGCACCGAGGAGAGATCCATTGGGATCTCGCATAGTGGAAATCCTTCGTGTGTCGAAGGCGGGGATGTAGAGCAAGTGTGCTCGAACCTCGAAACATACCTTTGTGTTTGCGATTGCTTACTCTCTCTCTCTCTCTCTCTCTCTCTGTCTCTTTTATATCTTGCATTCAATAATTGTCTTTATCATCTACATGCTTGATATATTCCCTTGTGCTCATAATTGCTATACTTGCTTGGGATTATTGTTAACACTAGTATTCAACCAAGAGAGCCAACGCGGCACCTCAACCCATTCAAGGGGAATCTAGAGGAGCTTGTCCAGAGCCCTGCAAAGGGAATTCGGCAACACTCTTGAGTTATACATAAGTGTTTAATTAAAAGAAGATTTAATTTGGTCATATTTGTTATAGCTTCCGCATTATTTGCATCATTTGCCATTAAGTGACCATTAGATTAGCCATCACCTATTCACCCCCCTCTAGGTGATCTTACAATTGGTATCAGAGCTTGGTACTCTGATTTAGGTCTAACAACCTAGAGTAAAAGATCCTCATTTTTAGGCTAATCACAAGATTTGTACACACACCATGGACTTCATGTCACCACCCACCTTTGACATCCTTAACATCAACATTTGGAAGGTTAAGATGTCATTGTACCTCAAGGCCTTAGGCATTCATGTATATCTTGCCACTACTAATAATGCATATTCTTTAGATGGTAAGAATTTTGAGGCTAATGCAAAAGCCCTTCATGCTATCAAATCTACCCTAGATGATGTTTATTTATCTAGAGTTACTAATATTGATTCAGCTTTTGTAGCATGGAATACCCTCACCTCCCTTAGCGAAAAGGATCTATACTATGCGGGGAGCGATTCGGACGTTGGAAGCGACATCTCCAACGTATGCTATATGGTCCAAGGGGATAACCCCCTTGAGGTAACTTCCGAATCCAAGGATGAGGATAATAATATGTCATATGAAGAGCTTTCTACATTTTGTCAATTATTGCTTGAGAAATATGACATGATTAAGAAAGATAATAAAAATTTGAAAAAGAATATTGCTTGCATGCATGTAGAACAAGACTCTTTTAAATCTAGCATTGCATGTTTAGAAAAAGATAACAAAAATTTGAAAAAGGATTTTGATTGCATGCTTAAAGAAAATGATTCTTTCAAATGTAGGATTGCATGCTTAGAAAAGGAAAATAAAGATTTGAAAAATGAGAATGTTTTCTTATTTTCAAAATTGAATGATTTGTGTGAAGGAAACAATACTTTGAAAAATAAAATTGACTTGGTGGAAAACAAAAAGAAGTTGTTTTTCAAGAAAATATTACTTTGAAAAGAAAATTTGTTGAAAAAGAAAAAGAATTTGTTTCTAAAAAGAAAAAGAAAAATGATTCTATATCTCACCATGCTTTACATGCCACAACTAATGAGATTAAAGATTTGAAAAATAAAATGGATGGTTTGAGTTCAACTTTGAACTCTTGTGCTTTTAATCATTCTAGGTTGGAGTCAATGTTTTCAAAGAAACAAACTCCACACATTCATGCACATCATAACCATGCATTTGCTTTTGTTACACAACATGATCACACTCCTACACATAAGCATACTAAGGTGTACATATGTACACATTGTGGCCGCAAAGGCCATTTAGCAAAGTTTTGTTATGATTCTCTAAATTTTGCTAATTATAAAAGATTTTGGGTTCCTTACAAGTCTAACCCCAAAGGACCCAAGAAAATATGGGTACCAAAACCCCCACCATTTGCTTGTGATGTAGGTGAGGGCTCTCACAAAACGTGAGAGAATTGGTGCCTTGGTAGTGGATGCAAATGGACTTGATGGACACACATTTGGAGCACCGCTATCAAGGAAGCTTGGTGGGACAACCACCATATTTGGAGCTTTGGAGTTGGTAACACTCTCTAAACTCCTACTTTTATTTACATGCTTATTCATTTGATATCATATAGCATGTTCATGTTTTATGTATCTTTGTGCTTCATGTGGTATGAACTAGTTTAAATGTAGATTTTATCAAAACTTGCATATATACATGTACAAATAGTGAATTACAATTGACTCATATATGATTGAACTTCATGCCATTTGTATCCATTATATGCATATGTATAGATTAGTTTTGATGATTCTCTTTTATACATGTTTTACCTACTTTATGCTTTACTTCATGTATATGTATTCTTTATTCAAATCTAATAAATATACATGTATACCCGTGAGTCTCTTGCCTTCATGCAAACGTCATTAATAGACTCCTTTAATATTTGGGATATGTATGTGTATTGTTAGGATTGGATTAATCATACATATACCATGATGATTAGTGTTTTGATGAAAAATGATTTTTCGTGGCTTTGTTAAACATGTGACTTTTGATCTCCTTGAGCTTCATTGACTATTTTCATAAAAATGCTATTTACATGATCGTTTAACACTCACACTTTTGTTAAAATCATTTTTGAGCTTTATAGACCATGAGTGCTTAAATTTTTATGTATCTAGTTATATTTATGAAAAACATAAGATTTGATATATTTGAAGGATCTTTAACTAGTTTTTTAAAAACAATTTATACTAGTTATTTATTCTTCAAATAATTTTTGAGATTATCCACATGATTCTATTTTTCTCAAAATTTGATGCTTCATGATTTGAATATTAGTTTATATGTTAGTTTTTGTCAACACTAGGATTTATACTTATACATGTCATGGGCCACAAATAAATCTATTTATATTTATGCTTGAACGCTTATTTGAACCCATGAATTGTGCTTGTATTACTTAGTTTTGATGATACATACATTTTTAAACTTATATTCCCTCTTTTTGGATTTGATTCATGATCATGTGTTTTCATTTCATGTATATGTGTATTTTTTCAAACTTTAAGATATACATGTATACCTCTTGAGTCATTTGCCCTTCATGCAAATCTATATATATGGACTCAATTGTGTTTTGGGATATGTGTGTATACTTCTTGTGTTGTCAAAACATACATATACCTTGAAATATATATTTTTTTTAAAATTTTTTTTTGTAGATTATACTATGAGATATACACTTGAACTTACCTTATGTCAATTGGTATCATTGGATCATTTCAATTGGTATCAATATGATTCCTTTTTGTATATACTCATGTTTTGATTATATGTATGTATGCTTTCAAATTCACATTATATCAATTTCTATTGGTATTCCCTTTTTCATACATATATGTGTTATTTGTGCTTAGTTAAAATTGTCTTACATATTTAAAGCACAAAGGTTATTATGCTAAGCTAAATTCAAATCTTATTTTTCAAGCTTATGCATTAGTTTTTAATTGGTATCAATATGGTTGATCATTACCTTACTATTGATCACTATTTTACAATTGATCTTTTTCAAAATTGATATCAAAATTCAAATTTTGTTTGATAAGAAAAATTCAAAATTTTTGATTTGTATTGCCTATATGCAAGGAGAGCTTAACATCTCTCTTACATATAGATTCATGTTGAGTATATTATAAATTGAGGAGCTTGACAACTCTTCTTTATATGATATACGTGTGTAGGGGAGCTTCACATCTCCTCTTATGCATTACATAATATGTGTTATGTGAGTTAGGGCTTGTCATCCCTTCTTCATGTAATGCATATGTGTAGGGAAGCTAACTTAGCGTCTTCCTCTTCATGAATGTATATCGCATATAAATCTTTATTGATTGATTTGTTTCACCCCTTCTTGATCTTTTTGTTTTTGACAAAAAAAAAAAAAAATTTTGTTTGATTTGATTTTACTTTGAACCCTTTGTTGATGATTGACAAAAAGGGGGAGAAGTATTTGAGTATATATGCATGTTTTCATTGCTTAAGGGGGAGTAGTATTTGTCTTCCTTGTTATTTATGCATATATGTTTTGCTTTGCAAATAGGAGAAAAAGATTTATTTTGTTTCATCTCCATCATTTGCATACATATTTATGAGCTTCATTGTCATATATTATTATTTATGTCTATGCATGAATTAAGGGGGAGCTTCCTTGAAGCTTTACTTTAATCCATGCATATATAACTTCATGAGTTTTGTCATCATCAAAAAGGGGGAGATTGTTGGCCCAAAGGCCCATCACTCTAGTTTTGATGATGATCAACTCATGAAGTTATGATTACTAATGATCTTGTGTTTAATTAGTGACAGATTCATTATCAAGATCTTAGTAGGTGCATAGCTCAACAAAGGATAAAATGCCAAGATTTGGAGCTTGCACGGTGTGATCCAAGGAGCTTTTGGATCAAGCTTGGACCAAGTCAAGAGATGAAGACTTGTGTCTAGGTATAAGATTTTTGTTTTTTAGATAAAATGTAAAGGATAGAATAGTTGGTGGATTGCTCAAGTTCATATCACACACACACTCTTGATTTATATGTGTTTTCATAAAAGATTTTTAGTTCTAGAAAAATACCGTTTTGGTTTTTGGTGTTTCAAATATACATGTGTTTTTAACCAAAACCATTTTAGAACTCTCGTCCATTCTGCTGATCTGCTCGACACACTTTTAGTTTTCTAGTCATAACTTTTGATTCCTATATTCAATTAACATGATTTATATTGCATTTTAAAGATGACTTTCAGAGCTACATTTAATATTTAATAATCATTTTCTGATTTAAATGTTAAGAATGTCAAATATTGGGTTGAAGTCTGAAAAATAGTTTACAGTTTCTGATTTGATACCTTTTAGTATTTTATTGATAACTTTCAATTCCGAATTGATATTGATTTTATTTAAGTTTCATTAGAAAGAAGACTTCAATATATACAAATTCATCCTATATACTTATTCCCAAATTCGAACGTTTTAGACCTCAAAACTGTGCTCCAAGTTAACCTATTGTACAGAGGTCGGTCGACCGGCCGGGTCGACCGGAACCAAGTGCGGTCGACCGCAACGGTCGACCGACGTGCACAAAAACGTGCACGTTTGGCGGGTCGACCGGGCCGGTCGACCGGAGGCTGTAACGGTCGGATTTTTGACCGTTGGCGGTCGACCGGGCGGTCGACCGGCAGCTCTGACAGACCCCAACGGTCACATTTTTCTGACCTTTATAAAAGGGGGTTTGGTCATTGTTTTGAGCCAAGATTTTTGGGAGAATTAGAGCCAGTTTTTCTTAGTCTTTTTCAGAAGTTTTCTCCACAAAATAGTGAGCAAATATTTCCTATCTAAAGGGAAGATTTTATCAAGAGTGTAAAAGAGATTTCTTTGAGTTTTCCTCCACCTTTCACATCCTTATTTTTCTCACACCACACTTGAGCATCCATTGATTATTCATCCTATAGGTGTGTTGTAGTGAGAGTTTTATTGGTGATCAAGTGTTTAGATCACCAAGAGATCATTTCTTGTACTTTGAGGAGGCGGACGTGTGTGTCCGCGTTGTTTCGAGTTCGGGTGCGGACTTGTTGTACGAGGTGCGGCCTCGGCGAGCCGGTGGGCTTGCGGTGTGTACGGGACTAGAGAGTCCGAGGGCTTGTAGGTGTTGCGGCACCGAGGAGAGATCCATTGGGATCTCGCATAGTGGAAATCCTTCGTGTGTCGAAGGCGGGGATGTAGAGCAAGTGTGCTCGAACCTCGAAACATACCTTTGTGTTTGCGATTGCTTACTCTCTCTCTCTCTCTCTCTCTCTCTCTTTTATATCTTGCATTCAATAATTGTCTTTATCATCTACATGCTTGATATATTCCCTTGTGCTCATAATTGCTATACTTGCTTGGGATTGTTGTTAACACTAGTATTCAACCAAGAGAGCCAACGCGGCACCTCAACCCATTCAAGGGGAATCTAGAGGAGCTTGTCCAGAGCCCTACAAAGGGAATTCGGCAACACTCTTGAGTTATACATAAGTGTTTAATTAAAAGAAGATTTAATTTGGTCATATTTGTTATAGCTTCCGCATTATTTGCATCATTTGCCATTAAATGACCATTAGATTAGCCATCACCTATTCACCCCCCCTCTAGGTGATCTTACAGTTAGTTGAGAGAGGAGTTGTGTACTCCAAAGTTGTATTACCCAAATTCTCAGTGGAGGTTCCCTGTGTGGGAAGTCCTGTGTGGACGATATATGGAAACCTTCTGCGTGAAGGCAGGGACGTAGATCAGTGGCTCGAACCACGAAACATATCTTTGTGTTTGAATTTGATCCACTATCTCTAAACTCTATCTCTCTCTCTTATTGTGCATTTTATCATATTGTTCATATCATATATATGCTTGGGTTTGATTGTGTGCCATACTTGTGTTAAACCAAGAGAGCTTCATATAACACCTCAACTCTTGTTTAGAGGAATTTGGAGGAGATAGTCTAGAACCCTTCATCGGGAATTCGGTTACACTCTTTGGTTATACTAAGTGTGTTTCAATTAGTTTTTAATTCTGCATCATTTGTCATTAGATTAGCCTTACACCTAGGTGTACTTTCAATTGGTATCAGAGCCTATGCTCTTGATATTAGGTTTAACCACCCAGGAGTGAGATCTTGGCTTGCTAATCTAGTATTTGTATTTGCATACTTATTTGTTTACACACACTCATGGATTACCTTATCCCTCCCATGTTTGATGTTTCTAGCATCGATATGTGGAAGCTTAGAATGAGTATGTACCTAAAAACCCTAGGATTGCATGTTTTCCTTGCCGCTATCAAGAAATCTCATCTTGGTAATAGCAAGCATATAGAGGCCAATGCACAAGCCCTAATGGCACTTAGAAACACACTAAGAAAAGATTATCTTTTTATGGTTTCTCATTGTGATTCCGCTTTTGCAATGTAGAACACTTTGACTTCTCCCAAGCCTCAAACCCCAAAATATGTGGAGGAGGAATCTAGTGGAGATGAGTCCGATCAACATTGGTATATAGTCCAAGGGAATGACTCCATTGAGGTAAACTCGGACGCCCATCTAGATGATTGTGCTAGTTCTTCTTGTAGTGATGATTATGTTAATGCCGATGCATTAAATAAAGAACTATCCCTTGTTTGTGAAAACCTTTTAGAAAAATACCAACTCTTGAAAAAGAAAACCTTTAAATTAAATAAAGAAAATAAGGATTTGTTTTCAAAATTTGATTTGTCTTTGCAAGAAAAAGTTGAAATTTCTAATGAAAGGGACTCATTGAAATCCCAACTTGATCTTGCTTTAAATGAAAACAAAATCTTAAAAAGTAAAAAATGATTGTGATGAAGTTTTGAAGAAAAATGAAGTTCCATCTTTAAAACTTATTTTTGTTTTAAAAGAAAATGATTCTTTGAAAAACAAAATTATTTCTATTTCAAAGGAATTGGATTTGATTTATAATGAAAATAAATCTTTGAAAAACGATTTGTCTTCACATATTTGTCATGCTAGTGTAGCTTCACCCTCTAGTGTATCTATGGCATGCTCCAACTCTTCTTCTATTATTGCAAATGATATATGTGCTTTAAAGAAGAGTGTTGATTGTTTGGGCTCCACTTTGAGCCAATGTGCCATGAACCACAAACGGTTGGAATCCATGTTTCGAAAGAAACAAGTTCCACATATGCATGCACACCATACACGGCATACACATGATCATCATGCTCACACATGATTCAATGTATACTCATGTGTACACATTGTGGACGTAAGGGCCACCTTGCAGAATTTTGCGTTGATAGAATAAATGATTCAAATTTTGCAAATAGATTTGTTTGGGTTAGGAAAGGTGCTAACCCCATGGACCCAATAGAGTATGGGTACCAAAATTCACTCCTATTTTATTTGATGTAGGTGCCTTGAGGTGAATGCGTTCCGAGCTAAACAGTGATAATTTTGGATGCATCACTTTCAAGGGGAGTTTGGTAGGAGGACCACCATAGTTTGGAGACAAGGAAATTAGCCCTAATGGTTTTGATAACTATCACTAACTCTCATTTAGTTTACATGCTTTTATATTGTTGATTTTTAGCATGTTATGTTTTAATGCTCATTATGCTTAAATGCCATGTTATTTACACTTATGACATACATATATAGTATTTGAGATACACTCATATTTATATGGATTATTATTTTTGTGTTCTTACTTTAGTTTAACTATTGTGTATATCATGGCTCTAGACATGTGCATTTACTTAATGATCATATTGGTTTATGTTTATGATTCTTTTGCACTTCATGTTTTGATTACTTGCTAGATGTAAACTTCATTAAAACATGTGTATATATTTGTACAACTAGTGAGCCACAAATTGATTATTACATGTTTGTGCTTAAATGCTCATTTGTACCCATTAGATGTACTAGTATAGCCTAGTTTTGATGATTCATGCATTTCAAACTTGTTTTCCCATTTTGTACATGTTTTCATATGTTTAGTTTCATGTATATGTTAATTTTGTCAAAACTTTAAGATATACATGTATACCCTTGAGTCATTTGCGTTTCATGCAAAATTTCTTTATGGACTCAATTGTGTTCGGATATGTATGTATACTTCTAGTTTAGACATAATATACATATGCCTTGAGTATGAATTATTTTTGTGAAAATTAAATTTTCATGTTTTTTTTCATGTTTATAAAGGAATCTCATATTGAGCTAAATTGTCTATTCTCATGATTTCATTGATTGCATGATTCTTACACTCACATTATTCTTTTTTACTCATGATTTTTGTTTTCATGAGCTTTATATATGCTTTATAGACCTTAAGTGTCGATGATCGTGTGACTCACATGTTTTTCATGAAAAATATTCATGTTTTATTCCTTACTTGAAGGATTTCGCACTAGTTTTCAAATATTATCTTTAAACTAGTCATTATTCTTCATTTGGTAGAGTTTTCAAACATGTTAAATTATTTTCAAATCCTATTTTTGAAAATCCCACCAACCAAGGGAGGACGGATGGGTGACCATGCCTTGTGAGCCTAATTGAAAATATTTTTAACATGTGCATGAAAGAGAGGTATTTATAAGTTATACATTTGATCCTCATTGTTTTTTCAATTGGTATCTCAATTGATAATTTTTTTTGTATGCTCATATTTTGTTTTCTATATATGTATGCTTTAAATTTCAAATAGTATCAATTTCGATTGGTATTTACATTTTCATACATAAATGTGATTTGATTGCGCTTACTATATCATCATAAAGCACAAATTATGTTTATGTTAAGCTTGATTTAGTCCTTAATGATAATTATTTTTTCAAATGGTATCTTATACAAGCTTTTGCATGATTTTTATTGGTATTTCATAAAAGGAGAAAATTCATATTTTATCTTTCAATTGGTATCTTTCAATCGATTTTATTCTCAATTAATATCTTACTCCCATTCTTTATGATGAAAAATACTTTGTTTTGATATATGCTAACATTTTCAATATTAGTATCATGTTTCATCTTAAATTGGTATCTATAATGATATAAGTTATGCTTACCATAATCAATTTGGTTTTTACTTTCAATTGGTATCAAAAATTTACAAGACATTTTTTTTTGGTATCAAGTTACTTTGAAATTGATTGTTACTTTCAATTGGTATTAAGATTTCCTATATATATATCTTTCAATTGGTATCAAAAACATACAATGTGTCATTTTCTATTGATATCAAAATTTACAAAACTTTTTAAATTGGTATCAAGATATTTTTACATTGGTATCTTTTAGTATCTTAGAAATTTTATTTACTTTCAATTGGTATCTTAAAAATGTTTTGTTTATTTTCAATTGGTATCATAAATTGGTATCATGATGTTTCGATGTATACCTTCATCATAAATTGATATAGTTTTCAATTAGTATCATAATATTTTAATTTGTATTGCTTATATGCAAGGGAAGCTTAACATCTTCTCTTTATATAGATTCATGTTGAGTGTACTTCATATTGAAGTGATTGACCTTTCTTTAGTATGTAGTTTACGTGTGTTGTAGGAGCTTCATATCTCCTTTTATATATTATATATTATGCTTTATGTGGTTACAGTTTAATCATCTCTTTTCATGTAAATGCATGTATGCAGGGGGAGTTAACTTAACGTCTCTCCTACTCATAAATGTATATCGCATATATCACTTTATTGTTTGATTTGTCAAAAGGAGGGAAATTTTTTTTTGAAAGTTTATTTTTGCCCCTTGATGATTGACAAAAAGGGTGAGAATAATTTTGAGTTTATATGCATGTTTAGAAAAAGGGAGAGAATGACTTTGAGTTTTTTATGCATGTTTTTAGAAATTGAGTTTATACATGATTACTTACAATTGATATCATATATGCATGTTTATTTTTACAATTGATATCGAGCATATATGTTTTTGTTTATGCAAAAGGGGAGAAGCATTCTTAACTTATGTATGTTTGTGTTGAGCATTCATTGCATATCTTTATGTTTATTGCTATGCATGAGTTAAGGGGGAGCTTCTATGAAGCTTAACTTTAATCCATGCATATATAACTCCATGAGTTTTGTCATCATCAAAAAGGGGGAGATTGTTGGCCCAGAGGCCCTTCACTCTAGTTTTGATGATGATTAACTCATGTAGTTATAGTTTACTAATAATCTTGTGATATTTAGCTTCAGATATTTGATCAAGATATTAGTAGGTGATTAGCTTTAACAAAGGTGTTTTGGAGCTTTCACATGTAGATTCAAGAGCTCGGCGTCAAGATCGCATCAAGTACTCGGTTGGAGTCAAGCTCGGTGGATCGTGTTTGGATCGTGTTTAGATCGAGTCAGCTTGGAGACAAGAAGACTTTGGTATTGTGTTTAGTTTAGTATGTTTAGATTATTGTAAAGATTAGATAGTATTGATATGCTCAAGTTCACATACACACACAAGTTTTTAAGTTTATTGGTTTTGGTTTTTCAGTTTAACCGATTTTGGATTTCATGCCAAAAACATAGATATAATATCTCATATGTATATTGGATTCTATACATATACAATATGCTTCAAAATTATTTCAATATCATGTTTTTGTATTTAGATAAGTTTTGGAGAAAACGGTTTTCCATTTCAAAAATCTAAGTTTGGAAAATACCGATTTTTTTTTTTAAGCCAAATTTCAATATCACAAAAATGGTTCAAAATGTTTATAATATGTTTTGAAATTTTATCACACATATTTGGTATTCAAAGATCTTAAATGAACTTATTTTTATGAAATTTATGTGTATTTTATGGGATTTTTTAGAAGGCAAAAAGCCAAGTTTTTAATCCCTATAAAAGCTGGACTTGGCCTTCTGCCGCTCGACCGGACCGGTCGACCGCTGCAGAAGTCGGTCGACCGGTTCGGTCGACCGACGTACACAAACGTGGACGGCAACTTGGGCTGGTGGGCCGGTCGACCGGGCGGTCGACCGTCCAGAGAGCTCTACTATCTGAAAATGGCCCTGGTCGACCGGGTGGTCGACCGGCAGAGAGCTGCTGCTCTCTGTATCTAGTCCTGATCGATCGGGCGGTCGACCGGTGGCTCAATGGTTATGAAAATGACTGTTGGCTGGTCGACCGGGCGGTCGACCGGAAGGGCAATTTTGCCCTTTGCCAGACTGCCAACGGGCAAAATTTTGGTGGGTTATAAATACCCATCATCTTGAGCTATTTTAGCTAAGTTTTTAGAAGAGAAAACTTCCCATCTTTACAAGTGTTTAACAGCAAGTTTTCAAAAGAGTTTTGGGCTTAAAGATTTGATCTTTATTTGTTTTTAAAAGGTTGAAAAATTCAAAGAAAAAGAGAAGTCTTTGGGAATTGTTTTGTTTTTCATTTCTATTTAAATCCTAAAAGTTTTCCCAAGTATTTTCTTTGTGATTTTGATCTCCAAACTCTTTGTTTTCTCACACTTGAGCTATCATATCTATCCTATCTATTAGGATCTAGTTTTGTGGGAAAATTGGTTTGTGGTTGATTTGTCACATACATTGCATTTATATTGTCACTTTACCACACTTGTTAGCTAATAAATTCTTTTAATAAAGTTGTCTTTTTCTTTGCTAAATGTAGGGCCAAGTGCTTAAAGGAAGAAAGGAGAAACAAGCCCAAAAGCCCACCCAAATTCTGAATTAAATCAGAATAAATTCGAAGTGAAGAAATTTGGGCTAAATCTTGACAAATCAAGAGGTTGAGAAAAATCTTCCATGAATCGAGTGGTTGAAGCCAAAGAATCAAGGCTGTTTCGTCAACAGTTGGGAGCAGAAACCAGAAAACCAGCAGGAGATACGGGACACCCTTCAAACCAGAAGCTCCCCCCTCTTGGTGTGGCCACCTGGCCACACCAAGGCCGCGGAAACGCGGCCCAAGCCGCGTTTCCGCGGCATAACCAACTCCGTTGGGGGAGCGTTTGCTCCCCCAATCTTTCCGGGATCTCCTCCTTCAGGTTTTTGGCTATAAATACCTCTTTCAGCAGAGAAAAATGCATCGAAGACTAGGATTAAGTTTTGCTTTTATTTTCATAGGATCTAGGCTCTTTGTTAGCTAGAACACAAGTTGTAATTTTGTTGTTTACTTTGTAGTTCAGTCTAAAAACTTGTGAGAGAGAGGACTGAGAGCTTGTACTTGAAGATTGAAGTGACAGCAATACAAGAATCAAGCCACCTTTCCTTCCACTCGTGTTTCGGTATGTCGTGCATTATTATGTTTTCTTTGTTGTTTTCCATGGATAACTAAACGGTTTTTCTGGGCTAGCTATCGAACTCTCTCTTGTTTTCTTCTCTTCTGTTTTTAAAAGAAAAAGTCCCGATGACTCATATGCATGCCTCACTTAAAAGCCTTTCTTTTTGAAAGTGTTCTTGAAGGCACATGAGGATGGGTATGGACAGTTGAATTCACAATTCTTTCTTGAACTTCTCTTGAATCATTTTTAATTCATTCTTGCTTCTTCGCGCTTGATGTTTTAATATCTGATTCTTATTATTTCTTGAAGAAAAAAAGACTCAACTCTTCTAACATCTTATGTGCTTTACTTAAAGCTTTCTAAAAAAAATCAACTTTAAGTTTTGCAAATGATAACTTGAGGGACTTAATATTTTAAGAAGAATGAACAATTGAGTAGTAAGATAGTAAGCCCAGATTTGATTTCTTATTATAAAACAACAACACAACTCTTAAGCTTTCTAAATCACCTTCTCCAAATCCTTTTCTAAAAGTTGAAATTTCTCTTTTTCATCTCTTTTCCTTCCTTTCTCTTTTTCCTAAAAAACGAACACAATTCTTTATTTCTAAGCAATTCACCGAAACGCTTCTATCGCATCCCTCCTTGTGGACACGACCCGTTAGCCACAAGCTACACGGTAAAATTTTGAACTCTTGATTGTTCTTTATTTTAGCAATCAATTTTTGGCGCCGTTGCCGGGGAGGGAACGGTGTAGCTGTTTTAACAAGTTTTGTGTGTTGTTTCAGGGACTCGAAGATCAAGATCTAGCATTCAAGCTTTGCCAAGAAGACTTGCAAATTCTGTGCCCCTACTCTCGAAAGTAGGAAACAAAATTTCAAGAAATTGCTTTGCAAAATCTGAAAATTTTCATTGGACTACTAAAAACTTTGTTTTGCAGGACATATTGCTCGCAAAAATCTTAGTTTTTATATGTCATATTTGTGCTAGTTTCACTATCCAACATCCCTGTTTTAAGTCAACAGTAAAATATTCGTTGAAAAGTTAAAAATTGATTAGACATTTGCATTCTAGGCACGAGTCTTTTCAATTCCTTTACTTTACTGTTGAAGAGAGCTGGAGACAAGGTATGTATGCATAACATATAGTTTAGGTAACATTCTTGGGTGATTTTGCTTTTTGAATGCTACTTTTCTATATCTTGCACACTTTGCACGAATCAATTCTAAGGGCAAAACCCAAATCAAGATAAGGTGGGGAAGTCATTACCCTTCCTTAGCCCGCAAACCATCTCCAAGCACGCACAACCTAAGCCTAAGTAAAATTTGATAGACGTTGGCCTTGGGGACATCTCGAACTCACTAGGAGATTATCCTAAAGAGGGAAGGTGTTGGAAATTGACTCTTACCAAATCAGTGCCAAGGAAGGGGATTGAGGGCCCAAAGCCCGAAGATTGGTGGTTATTTAATTAAGGAACATCTTTGACGGAAAACCTCCCACCAATCTTGCCCTGACCTGGCTGATTAGCTTGTGGTCGAAATCTACATTCTACCTCTAGTGGACAATCAACCAGTTAGGAGTTGTCTAGGTCGAGGTTACCTTAGACTAGGCTTGGTTGATTTCTATTGTTGACTGTTGGTTGAACTTGTTTGTGTTTGTGATTCTGTATGCAAGTGTGGTCAAGAGACCCCAATTCATCTAGGTTGACTAGAAACACATCACCACCCAAGTTTGAACCAAGACCAGATCCGATAATGGCTCAATCCACATCACTGCAGGATAGGTTCTATCCGATTAGGACCTCACTTCCATCTTGCATTCCACTTCCATCGGTTGGTGAATACAATTTCGAGCTTAAACCTCAATTCATCAACACACTCCCCAAGTTTCATGGTCTAGAGTCCGAAGATGCCTACTTCTTCATAAGAGAGCTTGAGGAAGTATGTCTAATGATGAAGATCCCACACCTTGTAGACGATGCTATTAGGTTGAGATTTATCCCTTTCGCACTTAAGGACCTAGCAAAGAAGTGGCCTACAGCTTACCAGCCGGTTCCATCACGTCTTGGGATGGTTTCATTAAGGTTTTCTTGAAGAAATTCTATCCTATCTATAAAACCGCTCTCATTAGGAAGACGATCATGCAATTCAAGCAAGAGCCTAGTGAACCGTTCTGGAGGTACTTTGAACGCTTTAAAGACCTTCTTGTCCAATGTCCACATCATGGAATAGAGAAATGGCGACAATGCCAAATTCTCTATGATGGTTTAGACTATTCCACCAAACCCTCTTAGAAAGTATGTACCAAGGGGGTTTCTTGCAGAAAGATGAAGATGAGGGATGGGATTTGTATGAAAATTTAGCTGAGAAGACCATCCAATAGGAATCTGCTAGTGAGACCTCTAAGAATCCTAACTCCATCTCTTCAAAAGGAGGAATCGTCCATCGCTAATGAGGCTAAGTTAGCAAACCTGGCTAGAAGACTGGAAGCTCTAGAAACGAAAGAACTAAGTCCAGTCAATCAAGTCAGCCCGAACCAATTTCCACCCCCGTGCTGCACTTACTGTCAAGCCATGAATCATGTGTTTGAGGAGTGCCCAGTGTTTCAGGCTCAGCAATCCTACCATGAACCGATGAATGCGGCCTTTTCAAGGCCGAACAATAACCCTTACGTCCCAAAGTACAATCCCGGCTGGAGAAATCACCCTAATTTCTCATGGAGCCAAAACAACAATGACCATTCACGATCCAATCATGCTAGCCACTTCCATCATGGTAATAATTCTTCCAATCATCAACCCAACTTCTCCAATTTCCATAATAATTCTCCCAACCATCCACCAAACTTTTCAAATTATCAACAGATGTTTCCTAATCAAACTCCACAATCCTCCTTCCAGAATCCTCAATTAGAAAGGAGAATGACTGACTTTGAAAGAAACATGGAACGATATATGAAAAACCAAGACTCTCTCATGCAAACCATTCAGAGGTTAGAGGTTCAAATGAGCCAACTAGCCAACCCACAGAATGAGAGACAAAAGGGTACCTTGCCTAGTCAGCCAGTCACCAATCCGAGGAATTCCCAACAAGCTCATTTGGCTGAGGATCCTTCATTCAATCAATGTAATGCTGTGCATACATTGAGATCAGGAAAGAAAGTTGATAACCAAGTGTCAACACCCACCAATCCTATTCAGCACAACCACAATCAAGCTTCCACCTCATCCAATCCTATTTCTTCCAATTCTGACAAGTCTGAAAAGACAAGTCAGCCAGCCAGGTGCACCAGCCTATAGTACCATTTCCTAATAGGCTGAAAAACAACAAGCAAACCCGCACATGGACAAGATAATCGAGATGTTTAACCAAGTGAAGATAAATGTGCCACTTCTTGATGCCATCCAACAAGTTCCTTCCTATGCTAAGTTTCTTAAGGACATGTGCACCAAGAAGAGAAAGACTAATATTCCAAAGAAGGTCTTCTTAGCCACTAATATTAGTGAGCTATTTTCGGTCCTATCCCTGTCAAGTACAAAGATCCAGGTAACCCCACCATTGCCTGCACAATAGGACAAGCCGAGATTAGTCGTGCACTTCTTGACTTGGGGGCGAGTATCAACTTGCTTCCATTCTCTGTTTATCAACAACTCGGTTGGGTGACCTTAGTCCAACTCGTGTCACCATCCAACTGGCTGACCGTTCTGTTAAAGTTCCAAAAGGGAAAATTAATGATGTCCTAATCCGGGTAGGAGAGTTCATATACCCTGTCGATTTCATAGTTCTGGAGACACAACCTGTGTCCAACTCCAATCGTAGGGCTCAAACTCCTGTTATCATAGGTCGACCATTCCTTGCTACTGCTAATGCCATCATCAATTGTAGGAATGGGTCTATGAGGTTAACCTTTGGGGACATGACTAGAGAAGTCAATGTCATCAATCTAGGAAAACAACCCCGCGATATCGAGGACCAAACATTTGAAGTCAACCTAATTGAGAACTTGACAAGTGAACACAAAGAAGAATTGGAATCAGAAATGGAGAGTGAATTCGGGTTAGAGTCTGATGACTTTAATCTTGATCAGGTTGTAGATTCTGATGTGAATTGGGCCTTAAACCCTATTTCACCAACAATGGAGCCAACAATTTGACTAGTCCCTCTAGTGAGCCTTCCTCTTCCTTAGAATTGAAAGCCCTACCTGCGCATCTCAAGTACGCCTATCTAGGCGAACAAGAGACCTTTCCCGTCATCATTGCCTCCCATTTAAATGACGGGGAAGAAAAAGATTTGAAAGCAATTCTAAGAAAACATAAGGAAGCCATCGGGTGGACTATGACTGATATCAAGGGATTAAGTCCAACCATCATTCAACACCGCATCCATCTCAATGAAGACGCCACACCCAAGAGAGACCCGCAGCGTAGGTTAAACCCTATAATGCAAGAGGCTGTTCATGCTGAAATCATAAAACTCTTAGACAATGGGATAATTTATCCTATTTCTGATAGCCAATGGGTCAGTCCGGTCCACGCGTTCCCAAAGAAATCTGGTTTCACCATAGTGGAAAACGAGAACAAAGAGTTGGTTCAAACTCGACTTCCCACGAAGATTCGAGTTTGCATTGACTATAGGAAACTAAATGCTGCAACTCGTAAGGACCACTTTCCACTTCCCTTCATTGATCAAATGCTTGAACGTTTGGCGGGTCACGAGTAGTACTGTTTCTTGGACGGTTACTCAGGCTATAACCAGGTCCCTATCGCTCCTGAGGACCAAGAAAAGACTACGTTCACATGTCCTTTTGGGACATTTGCTTATCGTCGAATGCCCTTCGGCTTATGCAATGCCCCAGCAACGTTTCAACGTTGCATGTTGAATCTTTTCTCTGATATGGTAGAACGCTTCTTAGAAATCTTCATGGATGACTTCTCCATCTACGGAGATTCATTCACTCAATGTCCCCACCATCTTGAACTCGTCCTCCAACGTTGTGCTGAGAAGAATTTGACACTAAATTGGGAGAAATGCCACTTCATGGTAAAACATGGAATTGTCTTGGGTCATGAAATCTCCAAGAAAGGAATTGAAGTGGATAGAGCCAAAATCGAGGTTATTGCTAAGCTTCCCATGCCCAAATGCGTTAAGGACATTAGATCCTTTTTAGGACACGCTGGTTTCTACCGGAGATTTATCAAGGATTTTAGCAAAACTGCTAGGCCCTTGACTAATCTGTTAGCTAAGGATGTGTCCTTCACTTTCGATGCTGAATGCATAAACTCTTGGGAGAAGCTTAAAAGTGAGCTTATTTCTGCACCAATCATGTCTGCACCGGATTGGTCTAAGCCGTTTGAGATCATGTGCGACGCTTCTGATTTTGCCATAGGCGCTGTCCTAGGACAACACATTGATAACAAGCAGCATGTGATCTATTACTCTAGTAGGACTCTCAACGATGCTCAAATGAACTACACTACGACCAAGAAGGAATTCTTGGCAGTAATGTTTGCCTTAGAGAAGCTTCGTCCCTACCTACTAGGGTCCAAACCACCGTTTTCACCGATCATTCTGCGCTTAGGTACCTCATGATGAAGAAGGATGCCAAGGCCCGACTCATTCGTTGGATCCTCCTTCTTCAAGAATTCGATCTTGCGATCCGAGATAAGAAAGGCGTAGAAAATGTCGTTGCTGACCACCTCTCACGAATCCCTAATTCTCCATGCAACAAATTACCCATCAATGAGGATTTTCCTGATGAACATCTCTTAGCCATCTCTAGGGAACCTTGGTTTGCTGATATAGTTAATTACTTAGTCACAAACCAAACTCCGTCTCATTGGTCCAAAAATGATGTTTACCGGTTCTTATCCCAAGTCCGGTATTTCTTTTGGGAGGAACTGTATCTTTTCAAGTACTGTTCCGACCAGATTATTAGGAGATGCATTCCCGATGAGGAAGTTAGGAGTGTTCTGTCCTTTTGTCACGAACTTGCATGCGGTGGACACTTTGGTCCCCGCAAGACTGCTGAAAAGGTGCTCCAAAGTGGGTTTTATTGGCCCACTCTATTCAAGGATGCTTATGAATTCTGCAAGACGTGCCCTAGATGCCAAATGGTAGGAAGGATCTCACACCGAAATATGATGCCCCTCAACCCAATTCTAGAAATAGAACTCTTTGATGTTTGGGGCATCGACTTTATGGGTCCATTTCCTAATTCATTTGGGAACCAATACATATTGGTTGCTGTGGATTATGTGTCCAAGTGGGTAGAAGCCATTCCATGTAAAACTAATGATAACAAAGTTGTCATAAAGTTTTTGAAAGAGAACATTTTTTCCCGCTTCGGAGCCCCTCGTGCTATCATCAGTGATAATGGCACTCACTTTTGCAATAGATCTTTTGAAGCCCTTATGCGAAAGTATGCCATAACTCATAAGTTGTCCACACCTTATCATCCTCAAACCAGTGGACAAGTTGAGGTTTCAAATAGACAAGTAAAGCTTATATTGGAGAAAACTGTGAACCAAAACCGGAAAGATTGGTCCTTCAAACTTGTAGATGCTCTATAGGCCTACAGGACCGCTTTCAAGATGATTTTAGGAATGTCTCCCTATAGGTTAGTCTATGGCAAACCTTGTCACTTGCCCGTTGAGTTAGAGCACCGAGCCTTATGGGCAATCAAGCAGTTGAATTTCGATTTGACTAAGGCCGGTGACCTTCGGAAATTACAAATTTCTGAATTGGAGGAATTGAGAAATGAGGCCTATGAAAATGCTAGGATCACTAAAGATAGAGTCAAGATTTTTCATGACAAGCACATTATCAGAAAGACCTTTGTCCCTGGACAAAAAGTCTTACTCTATAATTCTAGGCTTCATCTTTTTCCAGGAAAATTGAAATCGCGATGGACTGGGCCATTCGTTGTAAAAACCGTGTTTCCACACGGTGCCGTTGAGATCAGTGACCCCAAGAATGGAAATGACTTTAAGGTAAATGGTCAACGCCTTAAACCTTTCTTGGAATCGGTGCCAGTAGATGAAACTGTAATGGGTCTTTTTGACCCAGTGTATCGGTAACTTTCCTCCTTTCTATTTTCTTTCATGCACTTATACATTTCTTTCATACATTGAGGACAATGCATGAGATAAGTGTGGGGGAGGGTTCTAACATGACAGATATAAAAAAAAATGGATATATAAAAAAAAACTTTTTTAGGGGTAGACAATATTTTGATATATTTTTTGTAAGAATTTAAGTCAATTTTAAGGAATAGGAGAGTCATAATTAGGATTTCTTACACTTGGTCGAAATAAGATAACTTGTTTGATTTTTAGGGTCAGGAAGAAAATTTGGGAAAGTAATTTAGTCTTGATATTTACCTTGATGACATATGCACACAAAATACACTTACACACTTAGGGTTTAAAAACTGAGACCCTTATGCCTTATAAAAAAAAGTCTAATTATTGATTAGCTAGGTACTTTGGCCTAAGCAAGCCTTAGTATTTATGCAAAAGATAATTAGATAAGTTTGAAAAAGAAAAAAAATGTGTATCTTCTGATTAAGCTGGGTATTTATGCCTCATGAAGCATAGGTATTCACGCTTAAAAGGGGTATATCGTATAAAAAAAGTATATCTTCTGATTAAGCTGGGTATTTATGCCTCATGAAGCATAGGTATTCACGCCTAAAAGGGATACATCGTATAAATAAAAACCTTGATTTCGTGGCCTTATCTGCTCGAGTGTTTAAGTCCTTAGGGTGTTTTCTCACCTGGTGCCCTAAAACTGTCCGGTTTGGGTGTCACTGACTGAATGCTCTTTACATCGGCAGATTAGAAAGCCTAATGAAATTGAGGAATAAATTTCACCAAAAATAAATAAATATAAGGCATAGGAGTTAATGTTGAAGAACCCTTAGTAAACTTCACAGTCACGATGGTGCATACGACTCAGGGTAAATTAATAGACTAGATGAGAAGTACAATTTGACTCCTTACTTTAATTGATGACATGTTTTTGAATAGAGACTAAGTTTAGGAATGAAATATTTGATATTCCTATAAACTTATAGATTACTTAAGCTCTCACAAATGTACTTCAAATATTCTCCCCTTATAAAAAAAAATGCTTTTCAAAAATACTAATTTTTTTCTCTTTCTTTTTGGATTTTGTGGGTGTAATCCGCTGAAAACCCTCACGAGACAAAACTCGTCCTCTAGGGGTAACCTAGAGATTTAACGGCTTGTTGCACATGCTCAGTGCAATCGAGTGACCTGCGAAAGTGGTCTAATAATTGATTCAAGTTAGACTGATGTTTTGCTCGAGGGCGAGCAAAAGATAAGTGTGGGGGTGTGATTTGTCACATACATTGCATTTATATTGTCACTTTACCACACTTGTTAGCTAATAAATTCTTTTAATAAAGTTGTCTTTTTCTTTGCTAAATGTAGGCCCAAGTGCTTGAAGGAAGAAAGGAGAAACAAGCCCAAAAGCCCACCCAAATTCTGAATTAAATCAGAATAAATTCGAAGTGAAGAAATTTGGGCTAAATCTTGACAAATCAAGAGGTTGAGAAAAATCCTCCATGAATCGAGTGGTTGAAGCCAAAGAATCAAGGCTGTTTCGTCAACAGTTGGGAGCAGAAACCAGAAAACCAGCAGGAGATACGGGACACCCTTTTAACCAGAAGCTCCCCCCTCTTGGTGTGGCCACCTGGCCACACCAAGGCGCGAAACGCGGCCCAAGCCGCGTTTCCACGGCACAACCAACTCCGTTGGGGGAGCGTTTGCTCCCCCAATCTTTCTAGGATCTCCTCCTTCAGGTTTTTGGCTACAAATACCTCTTTCAGCAGAGAAAAAATGCAGCGAAGACTAGGATTAAGTTTTGCTTTTATTTTCATAGGATCTAGGCTCTTTGTTAGCTAGAACACAAGTTGTAATTTTATTGTTTACTTTGTAGTTCAGTCTAAAAACTTGTGAGAGAAAGGACTAAGAGCTTGTACTTGAAGATTGAAGTGACAGCAATACAAGAATCAAGCCACCTTTCCTTCCACTCGTGTTTCGGTATGTCGTGCATTATTATGTTTTCTTTATTGTTTTCCATGGATAACTAAACGGTTTTTCTGGGCTAGCTATCGAACTCTCTCTTGTTTTCTTCTCTTCTGTTTTTAAAAGAAAAAGTCCCGATGACTCATATGCATGCCTCACTTAAAAGCCTTTCTTTTTGAAAGTGTTCTTGAAGGCACATGAGGATGGGTATGGACAGTTGAATTCACAATTCTTTCTTGAACTTCTCTTGAATCATTTTTAATTCATTCTTGCTTCTTCGCGCTTGATGTTTTAATATCTGATTCTCACTATTTCTTGAAGAAAAAAAGACTCAACTCTTCTAACATCTTATGTGCTTTACTTAAATCTTTCTAAAAAAAATCAACTTTAAGTTTTGCAAATGATAACTTGAGGGACTTAATATTTTAAGAAGAATGAACAATTGAGTAGTAAGATAGTAAGCCCAGATTTGATTTCTTATTATAAAACAACAACACAACTCTTAAGCTTTCTAAATCACCTTCTCCAAATCCTTTTCTAAAAGTTGAAATTTCTCTTTTTCATCTCTTTTCCTTCCTTTCTCTTTTTCCTAAAAAACGAACACAATTCTTTGTTTCTAAGCAATTCACCGAAACGCTTCTATCGCATCCCTCCTTGTGACACGACCCGTTAGCCACAAGCTACACGGTAAACTTTTGAACTCTTGATTGTTCTTTATTTTAGCAATCAGTGGTTGTTGATACCACCAAGAGTGGTAAACCTTCTTTACTTTGTGATATCCCTCTATTGAGAGGTGATTGTGGAGGTTGTGTTGAAATCCCTCTAGTGAGAGGTGATTATGGAGGTTAAGTTTGGGTCTGTTGTTATCCCTCTTAGTGAAGAGGTAATTGTTGGAGTATTGGCTTTGAGCCTTATCCCTCTAGTGAGAGGTTGATTG
This sequence comes from Agave tequilana, assembly GCA_038442645.1. Classification (NCBI taxonomy): domain Eukaryota; kingdom Viridiplantae; phylum Streptophyta; class Magnoliopsida; order Asparagales; family Asparagaceae; genus Agave; species Agave tequilana. The sequence goes on from JAVJIF010000440.1 coordinate 114,728, forward strand.
TTGTTTGGCTAAGTGCCCATCCCTCTAAGTGTAAAGGTGATTGTTGTTGTGCCTTGCCTCTTGTGTAGAGGTTGTTGTTGGTTGAGAGAGGAGTTGTGTACTCCAAAGTTGTATTACCCAAATCCTCAGTGGAGGTTCCCTGTGTGGGAAGTCCTATGTGGATGATATAGTGGAAATCCTTCTGTGTGAAGGTAGGGACATAGAGCAGTGGCTGGAACCTCGAAACATATCTTTGTGTTTGCAATTGATCCACTATCTCTAAACTCTCTCTTTTATTGTGCATTGCATCATATTATTCATATCATATATATGCTTGGGTTTGATTGTGTATCATACTTGTGTTAAACCAAGAGAGCTTCATATAGCACCTCAACTCTTATTTAGAGGAATTTAGAGGAGATAGTCCAGAGGCCTTCACTGGGAATTCGGCTACACTCTTTGGTTACACTAAGTGTGTTGCAATTAATTTTTAATTCCGCAGCATTTGTCATTAGATTAGCCTTACACCTATTCACCCCCTCCCCTCTAGGTGTACTTTCACATACATGGCAGTGAAATCAGAAGGCAAAGATACTCCAATAATACCCAGATTCTGTGTAAGATATGAGGCAATTTGTAAGAGTTGATAGATGATAGAGATCCTCCTGAGGATTGTGGAGCTGGTGCAGGTGAAGAGGCAACAACTGAGGACCTGGGAACAAATAGACCATATAGCCTCTCTTATTTTGGGCAGGTGGAAATCATGTGGTCGAGTTATTTGTAATATTGGCATGGAACCTACTGAGTCTGAGTTTAGGACCCATGAGTTTGTTGTCCTCGATTTACTAGCCCACGAGACGACGGTCCACGATTCAGGGGGCCAAGAGAAGTAGAAGGATCATACAGAGATGCAAGAGTAGTGGACGAGGAGGCGGACTGAACTGGAGCAGATGATGACAATATCTGGAGAGGTGTCTCCTCACAGGTGAACTCAGCTACTGCTTCAATGAGACTGGATAGAGGATGACGATGAAGAATACTATTGCGTGGTGCCTCAAACTCAGGTAGTAGTCGCATTGCAAAGTGGTATAGATTCTGGAGATCTCTCTATTTTTGAAACTCGAGAGCAGAGGCAGATATGGAATCTGGAAAGGAAACTTCCATGGTCTGTAGCTTCTTCCAATAGACTAAAAGTGGCGAGTAGAAGTCTTGAATAGAGCGATCCTCCTGCTTGGCCTCCTGAAGAGCTTAGCATAGTTGAACTCTCGAGCAGCACCGATCTGTATGAACATATGGCTTAAGGCCAACCATTGCTCCCTGAATGAGGTTGAACGACCGATAGATAGTTGAATGAGAATGGAGACTGACCTCTTAATATACATCATTATTTGCTCATCAATACGAACCCATTGATCCGAGTGTGCTGATGTGATGCTAGACAGAGAACCTGATATAGAGACATCTGAAGGCGGAGTAATAGTTATGATAGAGATATCGGCAGCTGACGGGCATTTGAGGGTGCCCTGAAAGCACAAAGATTATACTGCATCGTGAGAGCCCATGCAGTATAATTCTCAGCGCCTTGGAGTTGGACATCGTGAACATGAAAGTTAAACAATCCTTTCTTATCCATCACAAGCGCGTGTGGAGATGAACGAGAGGCGGCACGATCTGTACGGCGTGGATTAAGAGGATCTGAGAGGGCATGATTAGAGAGGGACAATGTGATCAGGGCGATGATCTTGGCAATGTGGAGGACTTGGACGGGATCTGAGCGTCGAGAAGGATCAGCAAGCATATAGGAGGTGCGGATGTGGATGTGCGAGGAGAGGATCATGGCCTGAGATTGGCAGGAGAGGATCACAATCTTGGCGAGGGTAGATCTGGATGCGCGGGGAGAGGACGGGAAGGATGCGCAAGGACTCGGCCTTGGCTGTGGCCGAGGAGGATGTCTGAGGAGGAGAGGAGAAGACAACTAGGCTTGGATGGCTCGATACCATGATAAGTTGGGGAAAGGGGGAATTTTTGTATATATTTCACCAAGTAATTACATAGTTATATACAAGGTGGAAAAGGAAAATAAAGAAACTATACAACACCAGATTCAATGTCTCACATGTCCCACATGCATATATGCATATATGACGCAAGGTCATATTCAATGTACCACATGTCGCACATGCATATATACATATAGGTTAACGCATATATGCATATATGACACAAGGTCATATTCAATGTACCACATGTCGCACATGCATATATACATATAGGTTAACAACCTTAATTGCTTTTCTATCACAAATGATTTAATTCACTAATTCTTAAAAGCTTAGATAATCATGAAATTCAAAAGTTACTTTTTTTTTGAGAGGTAAGCTATTGTTCTTTTATTGCTTATGTGTATTATAGCTCAAGCTTGTAGGTGTTTCATGTGCAGCTAAGCAGCAAGTTTTGTTGAAAGTTGTAACCTTTTGTAGTCTTGCGCAATTGGGATGTGCTTAGGCATCTTTACCTTTTAGGATGGGGTTTTCGAAAGTATTATAATGCAAATCCTACATGGGATTTGCAATTTCAGTTTTGACGGTTTTGAGGAATATGAGCTTAACATATGTAGCACTAATACTTTGGGAAAGAAGATGTGCCCATGTCGGATTCTTATCCGGAACTTGGATACTTTAATCCTTGACAGCTACGTGTCAGATACTCTGATACTAGACATGTACATGTCAAATACTCTTAGTGTATCTTAAAATTTAACATGTCAAATAGTATTCATACATCCTATAAATAATTGAGACTACATAGTTAAAAGAAATGTAATTTGAAATGAAGAGTTTACATTTCTATTATTTGTAGATGTTTTGGATTTATATAGTATCAATAAGAAATATGATTGTTCACATAATTATTAGTTCACCGGACTTGAGTGTGACGTGATATCTTAGGTATTATGTTATTTTGATCATTTTAGCCTTACATATTCATGCTACATGTAATAAATTATCACACGTAGGGAAGTATTATTTAATTATTATTGTATACATATACAATGTCATATTTTTATCCCCATTCATATTTGGGTGTATTGGACTTTGTGTATGTGTATCTATGTATATGGACACACGAAAAAAATATATATATACATATAATATTTACTGTGTAAATATTGTACTTGTGTCTTAGTTTTTCAAGCTATGTTGCAGCCATGAGTTTGTGTTGTATCTATATTCTATGTCCATGTTTGTGCTTCATAGAGCTCAACACAGCACAATTAGAAAATAAAGGAGAATCACTGGAATAGCGCCATGTATGTTCATTTCCTTGTTATTCTCTCCACCTAGTTATTATAGCCTTCTAACCATGGTTCGAAATCTCATTATCGACATCGGTATCGGTCGAAGGTTTACAGATCAGAAATGAAAATATCGGTCAATTTGTCTCAGTCCTATCAGTCACTTTGTTAATCTAAAAACTATTTAAATACATAGAAATCTTTTGACATATTTCTTACATAATTGATGGAGTATTGATGAAATATTGTATAATACAATAGTTGTACTATTGATGACCTGTATTTTCATTAATTTAAAGTTACCTATAACTTTGGATGGATTATTTATTTTTCAGATTTTGTATTTAAACAAAGCATGTTAAGATGTAATAGTTGATGCAACATTGTGATTTCATTGTCCTTTCAGTGTTTATAGTTCTTAAATACTCTATGATACTAGTATATAGATACAATCAATCTCAAAAGTTCAAGATAAGAGTACTCTATGTATACGACAATAACAAATAAACATATAGCTTAAAAATAAGGTATAAAGTGAAAAGAATATATATAAAATCATATATAGCTTAAAATGAGAAGTAAATGTGGTTTTGCGCTCAAACATACATGTCACGTGGTTTTCTTTTGACTTCGTGGGTGAGGGCAACACATAGCTTGCTACTGGGAAATAAGAGAATAAGGGAGAGATTATTAAAACATAGAAAAAGAATTGTTTAACTATCAAAGAAGAAAAGAACTAAGAAAATTGAAACACAAGCTCCTCTCCTTTCTGTTTGGTTGTCTTTCCTTTCTTGTGTTTTCCTTCTTTTTTCAATCTATTTTGATGAAGTATAGGAAACTGGGTTTGGGTTCATTGGGTGGGGTCCGAGGCCTGCTTTGGTTCTGGAGTTTTGAGATAGGAGGTGAAGTGCCTCGAGCGTCAGAGATGAGCTGCAAGGTAGAGTTGTTAAGGGGCGGCTCTTGGTCCCGACCAAAACCTCTCTGACGAGTCATATACCAAAGTGATACCATAAATACCCTCCTGGTGAGTGTAACAAATGATATTGTATACCTCTCTTGGTAGTTTGGTCTTTTGTAACTAAAGGACAACTTGTTCTTGTCCTTTGCCTATGTGTCCAAAGTGTTGGACCTTCTTCAGGCCCGTTAGGTGGGCTTGGGCTTCTTCTTCTTGAGTAGTGACCCATAAGACCATGCCTCAGCATTTTTCTTTTCCTTTTCTCCTTCTTTTCTTTTCGTTGTCTTTCCTTTTATTTTTTATGATTTTCTTTTTTTATCTTCTTTTTTCTTGTTGTATTTCCTTTCCTTTCTCTTTCTTTTTTCCTTTTAGTTCTCACTTTTTAAACTCACAGCTGGCCCTTATTGGACTGTATAGGGAATATTAGCATGTGTTGGCTGATACGAACCTGATTAAGCTGATATAAGCACGAAATCAGTTGAAACTATAAATAAATCAGCGATCTTTGTAAGTTTCAACACATGCCGATTTTGAAGGCCTGGAACGTACCAGGTAGGCCGAAATCCGATACAAAATTGCCAATATGTATTGGTTTCGGCTATAATTTAATTACTTCTTACATTATTAATAAGGATATTCAAACCCACAACTCCTGCAAGAAAGAAGGTTTCATACATGGTTTAAAAGCTCAATGTTAGTATTGGCCAATAATTTTTTTCATCAATATCGTCATATCAGCCATATCGGCTATATTGACCCCAAGGTTGGGTGATATGTAGGGTTAATATTGTATTTGATACCTCAAACCCGATATAATATTGCAGATAGAATTGACCAATATTTGAAACCATGGTTCATACCATCTGAACTGAACTTATTCTTTTATTAGATCGGCCAATATTTGAAACCATGGTTCATTCCATTTGACTGGACCTTTTTTTCAGAATAGATCATAATTGAAAACATGGTTCCACACCGTTTGAAGTGAGCTCATTTTTCAAAATACGTTAGCTTCGCTCTAGCTTGCTTAGCTTCGCTTGGATGTAGCTTGCTTACATGCTCGCTTGTCTACTTGATAATTCAACTATTAGTCTTTCCCTGATGATTGTAAAAAGTTTGAAACCTGTATTTTTACTATTTTTCAAAATTA